>CAEFZX010002019.1:0-56518 GCA_903066825.1 Alfaro cultratus | reverse complement strand
GTTTTATTTGGTGACCACAATACACTCGAGTATCTTTAATTGCACAAAAATCAAAAAAACAAAACATTTGTTTTAAAAAAAAAAAAAAAAAAAAAAAAAAAAAGGCTTTCATTTCCTCTGATTTAGGATATTATGATGCATCAGCAAACAAAAAGAAGAAAAAAAACAAACTTAAATGGAACCAAGAGAGGGACCGACATCCCTCCTGTCTTCTCGCCTTTTACTTCTGAATTCAGTTGAATGAATTCATCCATTTTAAAATCCTGACTAACGTTCAGGTTCCTTCATAATCAGACTCCTTCTGAAATCTCTGAACTGTTGAATCCTCCAGGTCCTTAAAGCAAAATCTGATGGTTGTTCCAAGAACTGCAGAACTTTTCGGAGTGACGCAAATCGACAGACGAGCTTCATTTGCTTGTGAGAGTTTTAGTAGAGTACTTTTATTTTATGTTTTTTAATCAAACATGCTATTCCTTAAGATCCTTTTTTAAATATTCTAAATTTATTTAAATTGTATTTAACAGTTTTTTTTCCTTTCACTTTGTTTTCACTCAATATTTAAATTTTTATGCTCCTGTCTGAGTTAAATTTCCCCATGTCATTTGTTGAGTTTTCATTTTTCCAAAGATTGCCCATCATCAACGAGGTGTTAAATAATTGTGGGAAAGCAGTAAAACACGCAAACCTTCCCAGTCTCTGGAGAACGCGCTCATTCATCCACAAGTTGTTGGGCTCCTGAAAAGGTTTTCATGCCATGTTACACATTTTCTCCCATTTTTAAATGTAAATACAAAGCAATGGATTTGGACAAGCTTTACCTTTCCAAGCTACTCATCGAGTCTCTGAGAGACAAGCGAACAAACTTCAGTATTTGGAGATCTTTTCCACTCAACATTTCAAATACATCCCTGATGTAACCCGTGTGTGTGTGTGTGTGTGTGTGTTGACTTCACTCACTGGACCACCGTCTTCCTGTTCCTCTCGATGCAGACCTGCAGCTCGGCCAGGATCTGGCAGCACTGCTCCAGCTCGGGAACGTCTCCGTCGGGGAACGGTGCGTGGTGCACCGTGAAGCCGTGTTGCTCGTAGACCTCCAGGAGGGACGGGACCCTGTACTTGATCAGTTCCCCTCTAGTGCAGAAGACGAACACATCCTGCACCCCCTGGTTCTTCAGCTCCTCTGGCAACAGGAAGGAATGCGAGTTCTTTTTAGACACATTTGTCATTTTCCACTACTGAGTTCAAAGATTAAAAGTTGTGATGCCCATCAACAGAACAGCATAAAACACATTACTGAATGCAGTATTTAACTTTTACAAAAATATGTTTTTTTACACAATTGTTGAGAGTGTCACCATGTGCTGACAGCATAGTATGAGATTTGCAGGGGGAAAAAACAACAACAAAAAAAACTATTATTGTGAGTTGTTTAGTAGCATTCTCACAAGGTTGATTGACAATGGTAAGACCTTCCTCCTGACTCTGATTGGGTGTCTTTGGAGCAGTGCATTTCTTCAGACCACAGGAAGGAGGTGGAGGATCTTTTCACAGATTATCTGTCTCATATACGTGCTAATAGTTCAAATATGTAGAAAACATATTTACATGGAAAGTTACATACTGCAGCTTTAACTCTGATCCGAGTAATTCACAGCTGAGAAAAGATTCCTCAAAAAAACCCTGCCTTACCAACATCTTTCTGCAGGGACCTGCGAACATCTCTATACCTGCAACCTGGAATAAGAAGAAATGTATTATAACAAAAAACAAATATCTGTCCTAAAACAGGCCTTTCAGATGAACATGATTTTACCTGGCAGTGCACATATTCCAAGGTACTGTGAGCACTCAACTATGGAGAGAGGTAGCCTGAAACCCAGTGAAAAATATCACAGGATAATGTTTGAAATAAAGTCAGACTACGGTGTCTTCCTACTAGGAAGTAAACACAAATGCACAGGACAGTTTTTAGATTTTTACTCAGACAAAATGACTGAAAACTCATTGAAATTGGTGGCCGTAACAAGTTGTTTGAGCGGGTGGATCATTTTGCTTCATTTACCAGCTGATGTGGAACGGCGTCAGCTGCTCCTCTTCCACATCTTCATCAGAGGAAGAGTCAAACACGATCCTCCTCATGTCTTCAGGCGCCTGAGAGAGAAGACTGGGTAAGGTGAAACAATAACACAGATCCTGGAATATTAAAAATGTTTTTAAAGGTCTAATAAATCGCCAGACGGTGCTAGTTCTCACGCGCTAACGTCAGCTATCACTGCTACGTCATTTTAAAAAAAGTTTAAATTCAGTTACTAAAACAGTTATTCATACAACAGTCCTTAACAGCAAGCGGTTCTACAGTTTTTAAGATATAAATGTATGTTTTAAATGTATTTATTCTCCACCTTCTTCGCTCTCTTCGTGTCCGGTGTTTTGACAGCCAGTTCAAAGTGCTGCGATTTTAAAACGCCACAAAGCTGCCGTCCAATCAGATTCAAGAGCTGACTCTTAACTCCGCCCACCGCAGCGCGACAGCCCGTAGGGGCGTTCGATTTACACTGCCGGCTCAAGCAAGCGTGGGCGGAGTGAAGACGACAAATCTCTAAGACTGTCTCTCTACAGGGGCGGATAAAGTGGATCCTGGAGGTTCCGGCGTCCTGCGTGTTTTAGTTCCTCCCTGGTTTAACGCACCTGGATCCAATGATGGCTCATTAGAGGCCTAAGAGGAACATTGACTTGTTTAAATGGTCGTTTCTACCAGCAGGGAGAGAACTAAAACATGCAGGACGCCGGCCCTCCAGGTCCCACTTTGGGCACCTCTGATCTAAAACTAAAATTGTGAACAACCAGCCTAAATTTTATATTTATTGTCCAGTAAAAATGTAAAACTAAAAAGAGGAACATCCTGTACGGTGCTAACTATTCAAACAGAGTGGGATTGTTGTGAATATTTTTACTTAAAAAGCACTCTGCATCCACAATATACAAGTTTTCATATTTGTGTGGTCGCCGTTCACAACTATAGGATTATGTTTTGTCACATTTTATATCACTATAAGAAATATGAACTCCTTGCAAAAGTATTCACATCCCTTTAATGTGACAAGGTTTCCACCCTGTAGCTGTGAAGTAAAGGGAAAATCATGCGTGTGCTTGTATTGAGCCTCTTTACTCTGGTACCCCCTTGTGAAATGTAGCCACATTTCAGAAAGTCATCTATACGTAAAATAATTATCTATATATATAGATTTTTTTTTGTGAAGTCTCAGAGGTTTGTTAATCAGAAACTAAGGCTGCACATCAGACACCACTCTGACCTTGAAACATGGTGGTGGCAGCATTATGCTGAGGGATGCTTTTCTTCAGCAGGGACAGAAAAACCGGTTGATGAGAATATCATTGAATTCGGAAGAAACAATTGAAACTGCAGCCGAGGTTCAGGGTGACCCCAAAAACACGACCAAATGATTTTAGATCAAATTAAATTCATTTTATGAAGTGGCCCAGTCAAAGTCCAGACCTAATTTCAATAACAACCCTCGATCCTTTTACTTCCACATCACAAGTGTTCTCTACTTTGTGTTTTCTACATGTAAACTCCCCACAAAAGACATTTAAGTTTGCAATTGTAAAGTAAGAACATGTGGAAAAGTACAACAGAAATAAAGCTTTTGCAAAGATCCATCAAGGGTCTGCAACCCACAAGTGGCTCTTTGGACCTTCCACTATGGCTCTTTATAACTTTGGCTAAAGAAAAAAAAAAAAAAGATAGCCAATATCTTTTATTTTATATTTAATAATAAATGTAGCTTTTTAGGTTCGCAGCAATATTTGCACTGAATTCCCCACAAAGACTGAAAGAGCCGGTAATATCGTAATATCTTGTTTCTAGATCTGATTTTTGTGACGGTGTATCGTATCGGGCCGCTGCAAGTAGAAAAAAAAAGAGAGAGAATCAGAACTCAGACAGTTTGAGATTAACCTCAGAAATATTCTAGAAAAACAAAAAAAAATTTTGAGCTCCAAAAGACGAAAATGTAAAGTTCTTCCTAGAAAATTACTGAAATTTGTCTAAAACATTTTCAGTTATTGAGGGTTTTTTTTGTGCAAATTATTATCATTTTTCTTTAATCTATCTTCAACATAGATTTTCTCATCATTAGGTTGGAATCTAAATGCTTTTTTTTAAAATTTCATTATTTTCTATCCCCTTTTTGCAAAATTTGATCTTTACCTTTATTTTAAATCCCAAATAAATTGGCGGCTCTTTAAAACTACAAACTCCCTGCATCTCCTATATCTATCTAAAATCCTCAGTCAAAACCCAGTGCAACATTTCGCGGCTCTAAACCACTTTCATTTGTCTGACTCTGCAGGTTGCAAAGGTTGCAGACCTCTGATCTCGCAGATCCTTATAGAATAATTTCTCCTTATGAATATTACAGAAAACAACAGACCACTTCCAGCCCTCTGTGCGTTTTGCATCCTTCCTCTGGGGCGGCTCCAAGCTCTGCCTCCTCACAGGAGGAGACCTGCTGTGGACACGGAGCGGCACCAGGAGCCGCACACGACGCAGAGCGGCCGCAGGGAACGGAACAACTCCGGGACTGAATGCACGTTTTTCTAACTGGATGGAGAAACAGGAGAGCATCAAGCCAGGCGAGTGTAATCCAACTCTTTCTGCAACACGAGTTGCTTTTATTTGAAGTTTTAGTTAAGAATGCCTGGACGGTTGTGCGTCGTTTTACATAATAACAAGGATTTTTCAAAGTTTTGAGTGATGTTACAACCCATAACATATGATTACTAACATATAGGATTTGCATCACCTGCTTTTTTTTTTGTTTTTTTTTTTGCCTGTTAAAACGACAAAAAGTGTTTTGCTTTTTTTTTGTAATCGAATTTTATTCGATGCGTCTCTCCGGGTTCTGCCCGCCCTTCTGTTTGCAGATTTATAAGGAGGGATCTTGGCTCCTGCAGCAGCTCTCCTCTCCTCTCCTCTCCTCTCCTCTCCTCTCCTCTCCCCCCCGCGGGGTTCGGCTCTGTTGGCTCGCTCGCCGCTTCCTTAGCAGAGGGTCTGCTGGCAGGAGCAACACCTGAACAGGTAACACAAACACAAGAACACGAGGAGCAAAAAAAACAAAACAACAACCCGGTTTTAGTCAGGCTTTCATCCCTGAAGCACAGCTTGTGCTCATCAGTCGCTGCGTGTTTGCAAACAGGCTTGTTTGTGTCTCTCTCTCTGCAAAGGTCATGAAGCCTCAAGAGGCAGAGCTGGTCTCTGAAATCTCGAAGGTAAACTTCCTGAGCTCGGTGTATTTAAAGAGACACTCCACGCTAAATCCTTCCATCGTTGTATTTTAGCAGTTAAAGCCAGTCAGTTCTTGTCTTTGGGAGCACATCTCAACCCCATTCCACACATATAGGCTGCAATTCTTAGTCACATTGGGCGGTTTCATAGTCAGGTTTAGCTTGAACTTTGACTAGGCCACTCAAACATCAATGCACTTTAATCGAAGACGTTTCATTGTGGTTCTGTCTCTTTGTTTCCTCTTCCTGGTCCAGTTCAGTGGCTCTTTTGGACAGTCCACACCGACTCTTAGCTTTGACTGAAAACGAAAAGGAGCCAGTTAATGTTTTTAAACACAAAGCAATATATTCCACAAAGAATGACACTAAAAAGTTTTAGGTCTGTTTCTCGTCATTAGGTTGGAATTGGAATTTATACATTTGTTTCTATTCATCCATTTTATATTGGTTTATCTTGATTTTAAACCCTCTATATAAAATGAAACACTGGTTATTAAAAAAATGAGAAGAATTTTCTTAAAGAAGGAAGTTGACTGAAAAAGTTGTTTTTTTTACCATGTTATTTTAAAAAAACAACAACATGGAGATAGATGCCTTGTTTATATTGATGTGGTAGTTTGTTTGTTTTTTTTTGTTGCTTTTTTTTTTGCTTTGGTGTGATGTAAAAAAAAAAAAAACATGCATAATTTTCTTTTCACTCCAGTTTTATTAACTACTTTACATTGTGTTTTTATTTTAATATTTTCATATTAACCCTTTCATGCATAGTGGTCACTGCAGTGGACATCTTGTGCTTCTTGTGGATTTTTATGTTATAAATACACACACACTAATGCATCATAAAATACACTATCAACTACTGGCCATCAGCTGCAAATGCAAGAAATTATTTTTGTTAAATCCAATATGGCCGACAGACAAAAAAGCCTGCCAACCTACTGTAGACGACTCTTGCAGGTAAAAAAAAAATATATATATTGTGATATCAGATAACCCCTAAAGAACAAAACTACTGATGTATTTTTCAAATAACAACTTTGTATTTGGAGAAAATTGCAATTGACCACCTAAATACATAAATAAATCTTTTACAAAAAATTTTTCCTACCTTTTTTTTATGCCTTAAGAAAATAAAAAAAATGGACAAAAATCCTGACACATAGGCTCATAATTCATGCATTAAAATCTTATAAAACAAGTTGAAAGTTTACTGTTGTAACAGGAACCGTTTCAGAAAAGGTCAAGCCACCGTGACATCATGCCGTTGTTCTCTGTGTGCCTCCGCAGTTACAGTGCATGGTGACAGAGCTGAAGACGGGCTTCACCAGCGCCCTGCTGGAGCTCGGTCAGATCCAGCATGGAGACTCGCACCTGAGGGAGGAGATGGAGGAGAACAGGAGGAGCTGTCAGAAAAAAGCTTTCCGCTTGGAGGCTCTGGTCGAGTCGCTGAGGGTGAGGCGGGACGTAGCCGTCCGTCCAGCGCACGGCAACAGGGATCGACGTTTGACTGTGACTGGGATTTTTTATGTGATTTTTTTCCCCCCTCCCACAGGAGGAACTTGGAGTGCTGAGGAGTCAAATTGTGCAGCTGTACGGCAACAGGCCCGGGCTTGAGCCGGACGGAAAGAGCCTCACATCCAAACCAAGAGAAAGGTACAGCAGATAAGAAACCAGAAATGTTTCCTCTGGCTTAGAAGGACGGAAATCCAAACAGGCATTTTGAGCAGGATTCTGATTTTAAGGTTGTTGTCCCTTATGTCACGGTAACAAATTTTGCTGGGCGATAAATTGTTCCAGAAGTTATCGCGACAAATGATAATATTGTTTTCGTGAGAAGATTTTTAAGTAATATAATGGTAATGGCATAATAATAATAATAATTATGCAAAAACACATTCTTTAAATTGCAATGAACATTTAGCACTGGAACTGGAAGACATTTTAAATCTCCAAAAATAAATAAAGAAAACAGCAGAAACAACAAATAAAATGAATTACTCAGTAAAGTCTCAGTGAACAAAATTATCCTCCAAAAAGACTTTTGTCATCTAGTTTTTGACAGAAAGAGAAAAACGATAAATTATGCCAAGGGAAGTCGCTGAGTTTGTTTTAATTTATCATGTGATCAATTGATTTATTGATTATTGTGACAGGCCTAATCATATATCTGTCATAAATTATGCGTTATATATTACATTATCATAAGTATTATATGTGTACACACACATATGCAATGTGTGTCCGTAAGACTATCACTACTAATTGCTATTTAATGTTGTGTTTATTTTATTTATTATGTATTTACTTATTCTTGATTTTTGTTGTGTGCCATCTCATCTCATCTCATCTCATCTCATCTCATCTCATCGGACCATAGAGAAGGATTTTTAATTTTTAAATGTTTTCAGATTGGATAAATGCAGCAGGCAGCAAAACGTGTGATATTTTTAATCACTGAAGAATACGTCAGAGCAGCTGAGAAATCTCTCTCCGTCTGTCTCCTGTCTCTTTCCAGCGATCCAGCAGAGCCAGCCGGTGACCAGGGTGTTTGCGAGTGTTGTGCTCCTCCGCCGGCCGGCCTGTCCCGAGGGAAACTGCTCCTTCACTGCTTCCTGCAGGGTCTGAAGGCCGGGCTGAGCGAAGGAACAGGTCAGCCCTGAGGTCCTGAAATGTTCCGGTCCATTAAATCGATTGTCTTTGGATTTAAAAGCTTTCTAAGTGGGATTCAACCGGAGCCGGGATACATTTGGATTCAGCCCTGGGCAGGATTTTATTTGGGGTCCCACCTTACCAAACTTCTAAAAAAAGAAGAAGAAAAAAAACAAATAAAAAATAGAGACTTCATTCTTATTCATTAGCTTGTTTTCAACATACAATTACTGTAAATTAGACTACAAATGTTTTTCTTGGTAAAGTTACATTAAATTTGTTAGTTGTTTTTTTTAAATTCTGAGTAGCCTAATTATATTTAAAAAAAGTTCTTAAATCTTCAAATTGAAAAAGGTAAACTACGCATTTTTATTTTCAAGTTGTAGTTCACGTGTAATAAACCAAGCGTTCTTGAGCGCCCTCTGCTGGCCAAACAGCTTTAAGCAGCCGTTCCTGGCTATGGACGCCTCAGAGTTTCACCTGCGGCCTCTGGGCAGACTGGAAGTTCAGCTTCCAAAGGGAATAATCTGAACAATGAACAATAAAAATGAAATATTCCAACACAAGGTAACCTGAGGACAGATTTCCATGTCTTGTTGTGCAGATGCTCGACATCAGGTGGCCATGCAGCTCCTGCACTCTGAGTGGGAATACGTGTCGACCCTGAACCAGCTGTACGACAAGTACAAAACGCCACCAGCTCACCAGACGACCGCAGAGCCGCAGTGAGTGTCGCCTGCAAAGTTGTCGCTTTGTGTGACTGAGATCATGAAGAGTCAGAGAGGTTCTCCTCTGTCGTGTGACCCAGTCAGACCTATGTGAGGTTCGTGGAGCAGCTCCTGCAGCGACATGTGCTCTTCAGGAACACCCTGCAGGAGAGGTTATCCGCCGAACACTGGAAGTCTCTGGTCGGCGACATCCTGGTGCAGCTCATCGGCCAAAACGACGTGAGATCTTCCCTCTTTTTAAGTCACTTCCAGACATTTGGGTCCGTCATCACGAACAGGCTGCTGACTTTGACTTTGGTTGTCCAGACAGCTTTTTCAGATATGTATCTCGGATACACGACGACCTTGGCGTCGTTCCTCTCACTCGAGTTCAACCGGCTGAATCAGCAAGGGAAAAGCCTCCAAACACAGGTAGGTAACGTGACAACGTGCTGACCTCACACCAGTACGTCACAACTGGGAGGACATGGTCGCCAATGGCAACTTTCTGGTCTTTCCCACAGAGCGGCCAGAGGGAGAGAGACGAAATAAAACTGCTCTCTTTGCTGTTGGCTCCTGTTGCTAGGATTCACGGCTACCTGAGTCACATTCAGGTGAGTTAGTGAGAGTCAAAATTGAACTTGAATGTATTTTATGTGAGATCAACCCAACATTGTGCTTAAAAGGGAAATTGAATATCGCTGTGACTCATATTCATTCAAGACCATCCAAAGAGTTACTGTAGATGTGGGCATCTCCTGTAGCCGTCTGTATTACAACGAATAATAATAAAAAAAAGCCTCTGACTGAAGGTACTCTGCTTTTCTATGAAAATATTACAATGCAAATTCAGAGACGTGTGGCATGCAATCCTGTTCAGCCCCCATGAGTCAATACTCTGTGGAAGTGTTGAAAGAAAAGTATCCCCCACACCATGACGCTGCCACCACCGTGTTTTACTTTTGAGAGGCGTGTGTGTGTGTGTGGGGGGGGGGAGTGAGTTTGGATTGATGTGCAATTTTAAGTTAGCTAGTGTTTTGAAAACAGGCTACAAGGTTCTGGTCTGAGATGAGGAGAGCCGTCCGCTGTATCGTCTGTAAAGTGACTTCATCTGAATTTCTTTACAAAGTGTGTCTCTTAGTGGCAAGGCTAGTACAGGATGTTTGTGCATCCTTAGAGAGTCTTACAAAACCTTAAAGTGACGTATCTAAGTATTAAGGCCTTAAAAATACCAAATTCATTGTAAAAACCAGAAGTTAGCCTTAAATGCGCTAAACCCAAGTCTTACATTTTGCTGTGGCAGGACTATTTCATCTCTTATGTAGTTTTGTTCATTGTGGCAGTAATTTGAGGCTTGTGCAGACATCTTCAGTGTCTTGAGGCGGCGGCAACTAGCTGCTAACAAACCTCTGCTAGCTATGTAGCAGGCTTTTTTGCATCTCTCCTAGGTAAGTGTATCATCACTCGGTTGGACAATATTTGTTTTTGCCTCTTTTGTTCCCAGCCAACGTGAATCATCATCATCTCTCAATCATCCCTTATATTTACAGTGTTTTTGGTCTTAAATTTCCTTCAGGCTGACATAAAAATGTCTTAAAAAGTCTTAAATGTGGCTCGCTGAAACCAACAGACCCCCTGTATTATCTGCACTCGACAGATTCTATTCATGAATTTCACTGGATTTTATAAAAGAAACAAGAGTAAAATCAAAGTCAATCCCAGAATTCAGAGTAGTTTGTGATTGTAATATGAACATGGAAAGGATTTTTGCAAACTAATGTAGTTGCAACGATGCGTAAAATGTCAACAATTTTACAACTGACTTACCTTACAATATTTCCTTGTATTCCTGTTGAAGAACCTGCTGCAGTGGACCGGCAAGGAGCATCCTGACTGCAGCCTGTTGTTGGGGTCTGAGCGAGCTCTGAGGAGCGTCTTGTCCCGCTGCCACGCGACCTTGGAGGAGGATGTTCGATGGGAGGAAGACGAGGAAGCTGGCCAAAGGTGAGGAAGTGCAACCGCAGAGTGATTTGCAGGACAGAAGATATCCAATGTTTTTGCGCAGTTCTGTTGAAAAGTTTATATGGTCTTTATTTGGGGCTTTTGCTGATGTTTTTGGGCCATTTTTTCTATGGTGGAATGATGCAACAAAACTTGGTGCGCCAGCCTGAATTTAGTGTGGAGTTATTTTGAGTCCCCCAACATTTAACTTCCAACTGAGACCAAGTAGCTCAGTGGGTGATGCTAAGCTATCTCCACTATAGACAGAAACACTCCCAATCTTTGACTGACTGGAGCTTTGGTGATTCCAGGATTGATCTTGAGCCTCTTGACCGATTCCCTTTCATATTAGGTTGGGTCAGACGGTTGAAACTGGGAGCTACAACTGGACATTGAGTCCAGATGCACTTTAAAACTGGATCTGGAGATGACAAATCAAACTTCTCCAGTGGCTTTGACCTCATTTCATTTGTAACAGTATGAATTATGAATCAAGGCCAGGTTCATGGCAGGAATCCAGCTAATTTCAGTTCATTCTGCCAATTTTGCCCGAATGAATTCTGCATATTTAATCAAATGCTATTCATTCTGTAAGTTTGACCCTGTGTGAATTAGAGAAAGTTTAAACTTCAGCACCAGATTCTCATTTTTACTGTGTCTGCAACCCATTTTCATGGTGTTTCTCACATTTAGTCATGTTTTTCATTTATTATATTTCACTTTTGAACTTAAATCTTTAAATGTTAGTCATAATTTGCTGCTGAGAGATTCATCCCCTGACGTGAACAGCTGTGATGCTGCAGTCGCTGCGTCCTCTGGAAGCTGCTGCACGAGGAGCCAGCAGATAAGAGCCGAGTCCAGCTCTGCTGCTCAGAGGTATGTAGACCCCGGCGTTGTTGCAGTAGCTTGGAGATATTGACGACTCAAATTGGCTTCCAAAAGCTGGATTTCCCTGCCGAAAGTCTTTTTGTCTCAGAGATGTCCAGCCGGCTGCTCCCCTCACCAACGGGGTGGACGGCGGTCACTCCATGCGTCTGGAGTGCTGGTCCTGCAGCCCGGTGAGGAGGAAGGGCTTCCTGAGAGACCGGGCCGCCCTGAGGCAGTCAGTCTGCCACTGCGGTCACGCGTGCTGCTCTCTGCTCACGCCGGACGCCACAGGATGGGGAGAAAACAGCGACTCGGGTCAGGGCACCTTCAGCCAGCCCACGGTGAAATCCGCCAACGACCCGGAGACGACGCGCGCAAACAGCGAGACGGACGACACCTCGGCCTTTGACTACTCCTCCGTCACCTCCTGCAGCCCGGATGGCACCCTGCGGAGGGAGGCGATGGACACCAACAGCGGGGAGGACGAGGAGGAGGAGGAGGAGGAGGAGGACAGCCAGGTGCCTGTGCTGCTGAAGCCCTCGTTCAGCCGGCAGGAGCAGCCGGAGCCGGCGGGGGAAACCAGAGGCAGAACTGTGTGTGTGAGGTGGCAGATTCCCAGATTCACCCCTCACCCTCCTCTCAGGAGCCCCGCAGGGCCGTATGTGGACGGACCGACGCCTTGCCTCATCAGCTCCTTTGGGAAGAGATTGGTCAGCCTGAGGAAAGGGTCGCCTCCTCCACACCTGAAAAGTGCCTTCAGGCCCATCTGGGACGATCCAGCCAAACAGGTACTTCAACATTTTTGCTTGTTTGGATCCAACTTTTGCGTTGCTAAAGGTCTTTTAGCTGCAGAATGTTTTCATTTTCATATCTTGTTGCTGATCCTCAATTAGAGTTCTGGACTTGGTCATTCATAGATATGCTTTGTGTGTCTAACACATAAAATCTCAAGAAATAACACCAATGCTTATGGTTATAACGTGACAAAATTCAGAGAATTCTAAGTATATTAATATTTTTGCACTTTATCTATAAAAATTCCCACAGCTGGGAATAAAAGGCCATTGGAATGGATTTTAACTATGCAAAAACTTTGTAGCTCATCCTCGATCCTCAGGATCCACCATCCCGCACATTTTAGATGTTTCCCTGCTTCTCCACATGTAATGAAACTGAATGGTCTCTAAAAGGACCTCTGCTGAACTTTATGCCAATCTGATTGAATCGTGTCACTTAGGTGTGTTGGAGCAGGTGCATTTCAAAAACATGATGGACAGCAAGACCCGAGAACTGGGAATACTTTAAGGATCATCCTGGGACGGGGAAAACATGCATGTTGGCTTATTTGGTCTTTCTAAATTGGACTTAGGTATGTGTGTGTGTGTGTTTGTGTGTGTGTGTGAACCAGGTTCTTATATCCTTGTGGGGACATTTTCTTGGTCTCCAGGAGGGAAAACGCTGTTTTTGAGTTAGAGGTTAGGTTTAGGGCTAAGGTGTGAATTGACTTTTGGTTAGAGTGAGGAATGTGATGGTTAGGTTGTAGAAAATGAATAGAGGTCAATGTAAAGCCCCCACAAGATACATGACTGTGTGTGTGTGTGTGTGTGTGTGTGTGTGTGTGTGTGTGTGTGTGTGTGTGTGTGTGTTTGTGTGATGTGTGGCCTTGTTTTTGATATATTGTAAGGACCATTTTCCTAACAAGTACTAGGTAGAGGAGCGACTGCTGTTGAAATGCTGTTTTTGGGCTAGTTGTTAAGTTTTAAGGCTAAGGTTTGAATTGAGTTGAGGTTGGGTTTTTAGCGTAAGGGTCCAAATGAATTATAAGTGAATATTCCTGAAAACAGAATGACAAATGTGTGTGTGCACAGATTAAACCCAAACCCCAACGCCCCACGATGCAAGAAGAAATGGAGATTGTGTTGAGTTTGGCTCCCCCGTGTGGCCAAAAGATATAACCGCAAACAAAATCAGATTAGTTTTCAAGAATCGATGCATTTATAAAATAAAATAATAATAATAATAATAATAATAATAATAATAATAATAATAAAAACTTACGTATTCTTGTGTTGTAGATCAGATCAAGGCATATTGACATAATGTTTCCTTTGATGCTCTTCCTGTTCCTGTAAATGTGAACGACCGTCTGGATCAGGCCGATTCCGCTCCAGAGAGGGACAGCAGACCTGCTGGGTTCATTCCAGTTCCAGCTCCAGGGAGGAACAACTTCCAAGCTTTCGCTCCCAGCAGGGAAAACCTGAGGTAACCTCAGTAGTAAACGATGCATTGGCTTCACATGGAAGATGAACTGCTGTGATCATCATGGCCTTCGATCTTATAGATCAAAAAAATGAATAAAATTACTGATTGTATTTGAACTTTTATTTCATAATGCAAAGGTGTGTACACACGTTTTAATGTCTAATCTAACATGCAAGATGCTATTAATGTTAAAATAAATTGTAGATTGACAACATGCACCTCATTCCGGATGGATAGTTTTTCTATTTGTCCAGTTAAAATGGTCAGGTTTTATATTTTTTTTAAATTAATTATTCTCAGTTGGTTTCCTGGATCTGACCATATTTTTAAACACTTCACACCAAATGAGGTCACAACAATCACTTGGTTTTATGTTATATTGTTTTCTGCACCATCATTCGGTCCAGGAAGAGAAACACTGTGAGAGTGAAGGTAAACCAGCCTGAACTTGGTGCTTTGTGTCTTTTTGTCCGCAGGCCTGCGCTTGCTCAGCAGCGAGGGACCTATGGACCAGCCGTGGACGGACTGTGGGACAGTGAGGACAGCGAGGGACCCTGCAGCACAGTTTGACTTTTTACAAGACAAAAATTGAAAAGCAAAACATCTAGATGCTTCTTCATTTGAATAAATCCACTTGAGATGTTTTGTGTGCTGGTCTGCCTCTGTGCTTGAATGGATCCCCAAATTGAGCTTGAAGGGATTTTCTGAAGTCAAATATTTGCTAAAATGGCCCATGATTTATAGCATAAAATAAAGTCACTTATTAGTGTTTTATTATCATGTAATAACTATAAATTAAGCCCCTTATTTTGAATATGTTTTTAAAGCAAGACACCGAATCTGTCAGGCTAAGAAAGAGAAATAATGACCAGGCGCTCTGGAGGAGCTGCAGAGAGCCGCAGCTGAATGGTGAACTCAACCTTTAAGGAAGAAAAAAGCAGCTTATTAAACAGGAAGTTCACTTTGCCGTGTGTGCATATATAGACGACAGCAAGACAAAACTGAACATATGATCTCCCTGGTGGAACACGGTACTGGCAGCATCATGGTCTGGAGACCTTATTTGAAGGTGTGCATAACACTGTCATAAACATGACATAACACCTGTAATGTACATGAAGGAGTCATGATGGATGTTTACAACTGTTGTCATGAAGCGTCATTCGGCAAATAATCACATTATTAATGCCAAGTTGACAATTTTAATGCAAATTTTAATAGAATGTTGCACTAAAAGTGTTATTTACCGAATTTACTTCATGACAACATTCATGAAGACTTATTCATGTTCATAACAGGTGTTATGTTTATGACAGTCTCACGTCGGTCTTCTCTGCACTACAATAGGAAACAAGAAAACCTCACAAAACGTCAATAACTTCATGGTTCCAGCACATAAAAGAAAGTTGCATTTGCTCGCAAAAAGAAACAAATGAGAAATAAGTGGTTCAGTACAAAATAAGACTGGGTGATTTATTAATCTCATCAAGATCATTAATACAAAGCAGTTAAAAGGCCACATACCATCAAACAAACTGATTGCTGGATCAAGCTGTTACAGTGCCATCAACAGAGAACTCAATAGTTATTTTGAGGATGGGGGGGTGGGTGGAGGTGAGAGGGGCAGTTTGAAACAACAACAACAAAAAAAGAAACCTTGGTAAGATCGACCCCATCAATACTGACATGGGAGACTCAGACGGGGAAAACAAAGACAAAACGACAAAGTGTTCTCACATGAAACCAGAATGAAAATCCTCCCAAACACCGCCTCGCAAGACTAGTTTGAAAAACTCCATCGTCCTCCTCCTCCTCCTTTTACCTGAACTCAAAGTGAATGAGCAAAATTTATATATGTATATATATATATTTTAAAAAGAGTTGTTCGTGGCGATTAGACGCCGACCGAGCGTTCGGGTGAGATGGAAAATGTCAGAAAAATAAAGCAAAGGAACAAACTGAGGTGGTAGACTTGTGTCTTTCCTGGCCTGATCTGTGTTGCACAGGGTCACTGCATTTACAAACATTCCTGTGACAACTGTGGCTCTTAAACAGTACAGCCTAAAGTGCACAAAGTGTGTTACTCCCAAAAACAAAAAAACAAAACAAAACAAACACCCCCCAATTCTTTACTATGCGCCAAAACTTGTGACTTGAATATATTCCATTGCAACTTTAATATTACTCCAACCTCTGTTTGATGAGTATTAAAAAGTCTTTGAAAGGGAGATAAAAAGGCAATTAGTAGGATGTACAAAGTGAATCACGCGTCGTCTATGTAAGTGCTTGGCGTATTAAACTGGATCGTTTCCATTGCTTTAAAGCACCAGAGGAGGTCGGGGGGGAAATTAATGGCTTTTCCTGGGAAATAATCGCAGTGGCTGAACTGAAGATTGTCTGCAAATTAGCAACAGTGACTTGTTTTTTTTTTTTAGTTTTTACATTTTATTTTTAGCCCACTGTAGCAGCGTTGGATTCTTAAGAAAAAGACTGAAAAAAGGGTGGATGATGGTACATTAAGACAGAGGGAGGAGGGAAGGGGGAAAGGATTTTCACTTTATACAAATGACTCAGTTAGTGTATACATGTTATATATACACACAGCATGAACAAACGTACAACTTTTTTTTAATAGTGTATAGCTTTTGTTCTAAACATTACATAGGCAACTTTTTTTTTTCTTTTTCCTTTTTTAAGCGTTTTAGACACCGTCTGCTTTATTTCCGTAAAGTAGAAAACGAACTAAAAAGGCACATCCGAGCACGAGGCGTGGATCGTTTCAGTCTGTCCGAGTCGAAACCAAATGTTTCAAGCCAGAAAAAGAAAAAAAAGAGGAAGAAGTTGGGTTAAAAAGTTCCTTTTTTTTGTTTTTGTTTTTCGTGGGTTTCAGGCATCAGGAGCAGCCGCTGGGGGGAGACAGAGAGAGAGAAGAGAGAGGAGGAGGAGGGTGAAAGGCTGAGCCACCCTCCTCCTAAAGCTTTGGTGGGAGAAACGCTTCCAGTGCAAAAAGTTTCAACACAAATAAAGAAGCTGGAGTTGAGGGCAGGAGGAGCACAGTGTCGGACAGCAGCGTGACGTCCGGGTGGAGGAGGCGGGCGGGGTCGGTCCAGACGTCGGTGTCATAGTGAGGTCCGTCCAACCTAAACCTGCTGACTTTGCCCAACGCTTTGTGCAAACGGAGTGTTCTTGGCTCAGCTGTCATGTCCGTCTGGGCCAATAGGACTGGGGTCAGAGGTCACCGCTGTTGGATTTTTCTTCTTTTTTTAAAAAAAAAAGAAGAAAAAAAAAGAAAGGCAACTTTTTTTTTTGTGGCTGCAGAGAGGCTTTTAGGCAAACAACCTCCGAAAAATAAAAACTAAAACAAGACAAATAAAGACAGTTTGCTACTTTACAGTCACAGTGTACAGCTTGAGATACAAAGTGAGGGAGGGGAACGGCGGGGGGAGGAGGGGATTCAGCTCTTTGTAGTGTTTCGTTTAGTGTTTAGAATCGCTTTAAAAACAAAAAGGAAATCCCTTTTCCCCCTGCATAAAATAAGACTTTGGCAACTGTCTTCAGTTAGTAGGAAAGAAACAAAAAAACAAGACAAAAGCGAAGCGGATCAGCCGCCCGCCCCCCCGACAGGAAGGGCTTCGGACGATCTCTGAGGTTGTGGAGCTCTGAGCTGCAGAGGGAATGCGGACTGACGTCAATGCCCAAAGAGAAACAGAGAGAGAAGCGCGATTGAGGCTACGGAGTCTGAGGAGCCTTGGGGGTGAAGACGCTCCTACCAGGAGCTGGCCGTCCCTGCGCCTCGCAGACGCCGACGCTCCTGGGTTGTTTGCTAGCTGGCACGGCGGTGTGTGTTTCGTCGTTGGCACAGAGGGTTTGCAGAGGAGGCGGAGCTACTGATCCCCTGAGCGGACGAGGCAGGTGTGGCGGGATTGTTGTGGAGCAGCTCCTGTTCTTTTCAGATCAGCGGCTCTTGAGTTTTTTTGGTGGCTTACGGGGGGCGGAGCCTCACTCACTGGCTGCCGTCGGTGTTCTCCACCAATGGGAGGCTCTGAAGCGGAGGCTGCAGGGCCTCCCGCTTATATGTCTTTGGCGGGAGCTTGGGGAGCTGCGGGACGGGGTTGTGGCGCGGGGGGACGGGCGGGGCGGCGGTGGGGAGCGGGCAGAGGTTGTTCTGGCTGGCGCTGAGGGGGCAGCCCCGCCGGGGGACGCGCGGCGACGGCGTGCTGGGCGGCGTGTTGGGCGAGCTGGGCGAGCTGTTCAGGTCCCAGTTGTAGCGGGCCACGCCCGGGCCGGGCGACGGCTGCGGGTAGTTGATGAAGATCTCCGGAGGCCGCAGGGGCACCGGCGGGGGCGTGTCGGGGAGCGGGTCCCGGGGCGGCGGAGGCGGCGGGCTGGGCAGGGGTCCGTCGAAGTGGGGGCCGTTGTAGAGTGGAGACCGGTGCTGGTTCCTCGGCAGAGGGGGGAGCCGCGGAGGGATGGCGGGGGGGCTGTCGCACATGGAGCCCTGCTGACACACACACACACGCACACGCACGCACACACACACACACACACACACACACAAGGGTCAGAAAATCACCAAAACAACGTGCCATTTAATTATATTTATCGCCCCTTTCATGATACCACAAAATAAAATCAGGTGCTTCTATTTATCAAGGTTTTAACAGTTTTGAGGGATTTTTTTAATTATAGTTTAGTTTTATTTTGTTGTGACTTTTTGTTTTTTTGTTAGTTTTAATTAGTTTTTAGCGTGTGTTTGCTATTTTTTATTACTTATTATTAGTTAAATATTGTTTAGTTTTTATTAGTTATAGTATTAGTGCTTTTTAGGTGCAGAATTCAAAAAGGTCAAAGTATTGTGATTATGTACACACTGATTGGACAATGAATACTTTACACAGGATACTGTTTTCTGAAGATGCATTTGATTATTGTTGATCAGCTGAATGGCATCAACGTTTGTTAGAAAAGCTAATAAATCGATTCATAAACAAAAGCAGCAAAAAACAGAATCATGAAGACCAGTAATGATCACACTTCCAGTAATCCGCTAACAGTGCAGCTAATTTTTAGTTTAGTGCTTTAGAACTATTGCTAACTTTGACCATGTTTGGCACACTTAGCTTCCCCTAAAATAATTTTTCCAGGTAAGAGTTAATTTACTTGGCTGTAAACTTTCAGCTGATTGAAGCTCGAAATGTTTCTAGACATTTTGATTATCGACTGTTAGGAATTATTCAGGTAACGATTATATCCAACGCTTTCAAACGTCACTGTTGATGCACAAGTTCCTTTTCCCTCAGATTTTTAGTAGAATCTGAGCCACAGTTTACTAAAAAACACATGACAGTTTAAGGATGATTATTTGCTGAAACCTTTAAAAACCTCAATCATTTCCTCTCAGTATTTTTTGTCACGTAATATTCATGTACCGGACAATTAAATTTATTGTTTATGTGAAAAAATATGCAAAACCTTAAGAGATATTAAATCTGAATTAAGAAATTATGTACTTTTTTTTTTTAAACAACCTCCTCATCCGTCATATTCCTCTGATATGTTGAATGTAAATCTGTCCGAATGGATCTACTTTTTTTTATTATTATTCAAAGATGAATAAGGTTCTCTCGTTTTTTTCTCCAGTAGAATTTTGTAAATTTCAACCATGTAATAAAGTTTCCTGTTTTTCCACCTCCTCTCTTGCACTTCACCAACAACCAATTGTCACGCTTTCATTTTGTCGGCATTTCTTACTTTCGCTTCAGACACGGTGTCTTTCCTTCGAGGAGGTAAAGGTGGCGGCTTCGGTTCCTCTCCAAGCTGGTGGAGGCTCCCACAGGAGACAGACTGTAACTCTGCAAACAACAAAACAGACAGTAGTTAAAAAAAAAAAAGAAATATAGAAGAAAAAGAAAAAGCAGGAAAACTATGAGAATTAAAAACCAATCACTCACTTGAAGGGTTCAGAGGACAGGGGAACATAGAGCCTGAAAGATTCAAACGCAAAGAGGCTGGTTAAGAAACAAACATAAAAAAAAAGAAGTGTTTGTCTTTTCTTACAAATACTTTAAGTGATCTAAATCTACACAGATTTGTTTACCCCCATACACACACACTTCTTTTTAGAAATGAAACTCACTGCCGTAGGAGCTGTTGAGGTCGGGGTCGAAGACCGGGCCGAGATCAGAGGAGGCCGACGCCGGCGGGGTGGGCGTGTTCGGAGAGGTGGGCACCGAGGCGGAAGACGGGGGGTCCTGGTCGTTCTCAGCGATGCTGCGGAAGGTGATCTTATGCTGCAGGTCCCGCTCCAGGGCCACCGGGTGGCCCTTCAGGGTGCCAGAGGTAGACGTTCGCACGGGCCGGAGCCCAGGGGACTTCAGGGAGTACGTGGTCTTCCTGGGCTGGAGAGAGAGAATCATAAATTGAAGGAAAAAAACCCCCCAAAAAAATCACACTGGCAGGAGACTTTAAATAATTTATAAATAGTTACGGCGTGCCATGTTTTTAATCCAGAAAGTTTGAACGGGGTTTCTCTACCGACTTCTGATTCAGCATGGATAAGAGCAGAGACATCAATCTGATATTAATATCTGTATCGGTGACAACGGATCCATGAGGGCAGATCTATTCAGTCTAATTCTATGCTTTGTGCTCAGAGCGACGTCATGCTTTATTATTTATTTCACATTATATTTCAAATTCCTGATAACACTTCCTGAACCATTTGGAACAAGATTTTTGTACCAGTTTGTTTTTACATGTTTAAACAAAAACGGTTGTTTCTGTTTCTTTATTGCTTATTTTACATCGGCTGTTTTACTCCTAATTGCACTGACTGAACAAATTAAAGTTATTTTTACACGTTTGACCAAACTTTTGAAACTTTAGCAAACTAAGTGTGCTCTAGTTAGCAAATAAATGTGTAATTTACATCTGCGTGCAAAAAAAAAAAAAAAAAAGAGGCATTTTTAAATGGATTCGGTTTTTCTGCATCGGACCGGTCTGATACTAAACCTCAGATATCTGTGAAAAAAGCGGATGGGCGCATCAACAACTTATAGAAATCTGAATCATCTTAAAGAAATCAAATCAAACCTAAAAGAAACCATCTTCAATAACTCTTTGAAGAATCTAAATTAATGAGTTACAACAACATGTAATTTCCCTTTGGGATCAATAAAGTATTTTTGAATTTGAATCGTCTAAAATCAGACACACAGTTAAACCTAAAATAATTATTATTCATGGCAAATGTGGGATATAATTCATATTTTAATATTACCAACTTGTTTCCTCTGACTGGATGTAATAAAAACATTTTGGACTGGCCTAGTCAAAGTCCTGACTTGAATTAGACAAACAATCAGAGGAAGGAACTAAACATTAGGGTGATGTCCAAGAGGCCTTCCCACCTAGAACAATGTAATGTTATAAGATTTTTTTAAACTAATTACTGAGAACAATATAAATAATTTTCAACATGTAATTTTTTAAAACTAAGATACAGGTGAGATTTGTTTTAAACTTAATACTTCTTTAACATTGTTTTATTGTAGGGTGGATTTCAGAAACCACCAATTAGGAGCAGTTTCCTGTTAACTACTCATAACTCAAATACTCAACTTACAGAACCATAAACATAAATCGCTCAGCACGAATCATTTCTTAAACTGACTCAGTCAACCTGCCTCTAACAACAGAGAAAATGTTATTTTAAGATTTGATGGGGTTTTTATTTTAAAATGAAGAAAAGCCAGAATTTTAATTAGTGCTCTTCTCTTGTGAAGCTAAATCCCATAAGGATAAAAACTGCACAGCTTTAAGCAAAATAAAAACATTAGAAAGGAATAAACATTGAGAGTTACACACCACCAGAGTTTCTGAATCAGGTGACATAATCATCCATGTGAGACGTTGCAGTTTTCACAACAGGATCACTTACAAATCGCGCAGGCTGCCTGGCGTTCCGGGGCTCAATTTCCAGAGACTTTTTGAACAGGTAGTCTGAAAACTCCTTCTCACTCATGTTCTCCATCGGATTCAGGTTCTCAAAGTACTTCTGCACAACAAAGTACGCACAGATTTAGACGTTCAGGTACGAGAAATATAAAGAAAAAAACCCAAAAAACAAAACACATTCAAAGACGACGGGAGTCCTCACCCTGATGTCTTGCTCCACCTTCAGGCAGTAGGGCTGGTTCTGGTACTGCTGGATCTCTCCTGTTATTTCGGCCACTTTCCGTCGCTTGCTGAAGTTGATCAGGTCTTTGCCGTGACGTCGCAGGAAGTCGGGGTTGCCTTCCTCCGTTTTCAGGATGTTGGTTAAATAGATGCCTGAGGAAGAAGACAGGTTGGTTAGCGGAGAGTAAAAAGGTCAAACATTTAACATTTCTAAATATCAAAAAAAAAAAAAAAAAAGTCCAAAATATAGAATAAGTTAGGAAATGAGAGGGTGACTTTGGTAGTTACTCTGTGCAGGACTTACCAAAGAAAGGCACACAGGGTGGGTTTATTGACTTTAGTTTAGCCAAGTACTTCTTAAAATGATCCTGGCTCAGTTCCACAGCTTCTTCCAAGATTTTCTTTTTCCTTTCCGGTATTGCCTGTAAAGTACAAAACCATAGGAATCAGGTGGGGAATCACAAGTCATATTAACTTAAAAAGTCACACACAAAAAAAGACTTTTTTACTTTAAATTGCTCGGTTTTATGTGAATGTTTTCTGGAGAAGAGACCAACAAAACAGAAAAAAGCAAAATACGACTTGTATCGGTGGAATTTCCAAAGTCATTCAGGTGAGAAAATTTGAATGAAGTGGTTCAGATCAACGCATATTCAGAGAGGCAAGACTTAAAACCATGTTTGATTTCCTTCCATCTCGCAGATATTCTGCATCTTGATCACAAAATCTCCCCAAATACTTTGACATATGTGACACTAATGCAACATAATATTAGGTCTAAAGAGTGTGAATACTAAACTAAGTGTGCTAAATGTTTTCTCTGATCAAAATCAGATTAGTTTTTGCCTATATTTGCCTTTAAAGCTAAAATTACCCATTCTAGGTCAAGTAATTTTATTCATTTAGCACATTTTCAGCAACAAGGCAATTCAAACAGAAATTAGAAGGAAATACAAACAAAGAGCAAAAAGAGCAAAAAGAGAAAAAAACAAAAGTAGGCAAAAAAACAAAATGTTGGTTCTCCATGTTTGATTCTGTGAAGCAGATGAAGCTAAATGTTGATCTAAAGTATATAAACTAAATGTTCCTGTTCTGGGTTGCTAAGCAGAAAAAGAATAGGTCCTCTGGAGTGAAGTATATAAACTACATGAAGTATTCCTAACACTGCAGCTCACAATTAGGCCAGTCACGATACATTTTACTAGGCGATAAATCGTCCCAGTAAGTATCGCGATAGACGACGATATTGTTAATTTTCTTCACCATTTTCTAGTAACATATTGAGAAAGGCATGATAATGCAAGTTCACCCTTACCTAACCTTTATTTTTGTAAAGAAAACTTTACCCTACAAGTGGAAGATATTTAAAATTTCCCAAATAAAATGCAACCAGAAACAAACACAAACACACAACCAAGTGGAAATCATCAAGCTCATTTTAATTTACCATGTGATTAATTAACTGCAATAAATACGGTAATAATCTGATGCGACAGAAATCTGATTGATGCGACTCACCTCGAAGGTGTGGTCCAACCTGTAGACCGGGACAGAGTTGATGGCGCTGACCACCTCCAGCACACCGTTGAAGTTGTTGAGCTCCTGGAAAACCTGCAGGATCTCGATGACCCGAGACAACACGGCGACCCTTTCCTCGTGGTTCATCATCTCTACAATACATCTGCAACACAAATGTTTATTCAAGAACCCCAAAACAAACGAATGATGTGGGAATGAAAAGGAACGAAAAGAAAAAAACTGGGCTCACTTCTCAAACCACAGCGTGAGGTTGGTGGTGTGGCGGATCATGCGGAGCAAGTTTGGAGAGTTCTTCTCTCTGTCCTCTTTGGTCCAGACGCTGCCCACTAGTTCTGATGGCCGGACGGCTCTGCGCATCAAGTTCTCATTACTACACAAAGTCTTCCCTCAACCTTCTTTTTCTCTGTTTGTGACGTTATTTACCTGTAGAGCTCAGACTCGATCAGAGTGAGCTGGCGGGCGATCTCTATGGGGTGAAGGGTCATGAGTTCAAAGTTCTCAATCTGCCCGGCTTTGCAGATGTGCCACTCGAAGGGAGGAGGTGAGCTCTCAAAGGTGATGTTGTGACTGACGCCGTTCGACTGGATTTGAAGCTTCCGCCTGATCACCTTATTTATGGACTCCACCCACTTTCTCATAGACTTGCCTAAAAAAACAAAACAACTTATATTACAAAACACTATTGTGTAAAAAAACAAAAACAATTTTACAGGTTCTAGTGAATACTTTAATGTACGGAAGATGATTAGGGCCACTACTTCTCAGAAATTTAATTATGTGTTAATCTATGTAAAATCCCAATAAATCTCCAAATATTCTTAAATGCATGTCAATTACATTGTTGGAACATAAAAATACACATGTACCTATTTCTACTTCCTTACTAATCTAAAGTGTGATTTACAAATTCACACTGAAAGCTTGTCCCAAATTTATTCAGTAGATTTGAGTGATAAACAATTTAAACAATTCTGATTCTGAGGAAAAAAAGCTAATTAATTTAGTTTCTTTGTTAGTGGCCCTAATTCTCTTCTGTATTAATGTGTTTAGCAAAAAAAAGTTTAATATTTTGTTAAATTCAGGGGATTAGTGTAAAAATTGGGACACAGAGGTCATGAACTTCGACTTATGGGGAAACTGGAATGCAGAAGAAAAGTTAGGTGACAATTAGCTGCAACGTAAAATCCTCTCCTACAAAAGCGAGCTTCACCTTGGTTCACTTGGTTTTTCACATCACATCACTTTTCCATTGTTTAATTACACAGACTGGTCCCTTGTATTTCTGTCACACACAAAAACTCTTGATGCTGCTGCAAAGTGAGAGCATCAAGACTTTGAGGATCATCACTTTGTATCGTTTTTTTTTTTTTGTTTTTTTTACTGCAGGTGAAACTAACTCATGCTTTGGCAGAAAATCTCAACTTTTTGCTTGTATATAAATGTTAAATGGATTATTTCTTTGCACTGGGTAGACTGACCTCGGAGTTGCAGTTTTTTGGTGATGTATTCCTCCAGCTGAACTCTCAGGTCTGGATTATTCTCAAAGTCGTAGAAATGATGTTCGACCCACTGGCGAAAAACGTTGAGGACCCTGTGAAGCGTCACACATTCACAACATTAAACTCCTGCAAAGAATTTACGCTTTTAAAAAAGTAACTTATAAATGACTTTTTACTGCTCCAACAGGCACTTTAATAAATACAAATTCTAAAAGCATGTCAAGTAATCTCATTCTAAAAACCCTTAGATAATAATATTTGTGTGTGTGTGGTTTTTTTTTTAAATAGTGAGCTAAAACAAAAAAAAACAAACAAAAAAAAAACAAAAAAAATGTTTTGCCTTTAAGACTAATCTAAAGAAATATTTTCACATTACTGGATTATCTTACTTTACAACAGGGACACCTAACATAACAATGTGTATATTATTGCTGTTTTTAATATTTAATTGAGAACTGGCAGAGTATGAAAATGATTTTCTTGTATTCCAGAGATGACTGCCGATGCATAATATTTACATCTTAGCACTTGTAGCTCTGAACAGCTGCTGTTGTCTCATTGTTTTGTGGATTAAATCCTTTGCAGCAGCTGCCTTTCATTTGTTTTGTGACACTAAGACGTTTTCGGGTTTCAATGCTGCTAAGTAGATTAACGTAAACTCCGTTAAACCTTTTAAGCACATAAACTCAACTTTATTAGCAAAGTAAGTTTGTGACTCACTGAGAATATCTGGGTTCTTAATTTGAAAGAGTAAGGAAGCTAAAGAACAGCTTAAGACAAAGACAGTTTCGTTTGT
The DNA here is from genome assembly GCA_903066825.1 of Alfaro cultratus. NCBI lineage: Eukaryota > Metazoa > Chordata > Actinopteri > Cyprinodontiformes > Poeciliidae > Alfaro > Alfaro cultratus. The sequence goes on along the minus strand of CAEFZX010002019.1, from coordinate 30,713 downwards.
TGCCCTGTGAAAAGCCACAAAACCTCTGGGTGCATTAGAAAAAAAAAAGTCCACATTACTTCAACTGAGGTGACACAGAAAAAAAGAGAAACTAAACTAAATATAATACCTAAAATTTTGGATTTTAATCTGCGACAACTGACTCATAAAATTGTCCAGCTGAATGAACATTTTCGCTTCACGTTACATTTTTATGAAAACATTTTTTGTGCCACGCAAATTAAACATAATGGCGTCTTAAACTGATCAAATCTTCTGAGGCAAGTTTATTCAGGGAGCCATTCAAATCCGTGTGAACATTTATTTTTTTCCAAATTGACTTTTATCACTTGAGTAAATGGCATTTAGCACTTTCCACATTCCTGGAGAAACACTGAACCAAATGAGAACGACCTGTACTTGGACGACGGCTCTACCTGAGTTGGACCGGCTGCACGTATTCCCTTCGGAACCGCTGGAGTTCGGCCGTCGTTGGCGGATCGCCGTTCCAGATAGCCACTTCGTCGTCGCCGTTCCCTGACTCGGGGATATTAATCCTGAGAAAATATTGTGATATTTAGGGCAGGAAGCAGTGAAACTGTAACACCTGGACTGTAGAGCTTTTTTGTTTTTCAGCTTTGCGTGTTACAACCACAAACTTCAATGTAGATCGACAAAAAACAGGAATACGTATGGAGAGCTAGATAACCAAAATTGGTTGCATTTTATTGGATTGATTACAAGTAGATAAGTTGGATTAATTGTGTTGAATCAATTATTGAAATAATTGTTGCCTGAAGCACAGACTCAAAAAAGGTAATTTGGTGAAAGAACAACAAACCTAGAGCTGTAATTAGGCCAAAACTGTACAAAATATATTTACATTTTGCATCCAAGATGAAAAAACATATTTGTGTTTAAATATGTTCTACCCAGAACTCTTCAAGTGGAATAGTTTTGGTTTTACCTGGTTCAAATTATGCAAAAAAACAAACTATTAAGCTATTGAATCAAAAACTCGTCATGTTACGAGTATTGATGTTAAGTCGAGCAGAAATGGCTGAACTTTTCACATATTGATGCTAAAAGTATTATTTTTTCTTAGTGGCAGATTCATCTTTACTTGTGTTTGCTAAAGGAATCATCTGTTTTTGCATTTTAGGCAATAAGATGTTTATTTTCTTATTTTTAGAAAAGAATTGAATTATTTATTTGCATCTTTTGCTGTATTTCTAATAGAAAGAAAACTTAAGTGGTTAAATGAATAATCTTCAGAATGTGTCAGTCGTCTTATCCAATTACTCAATCATCAGAATAATCAACGGAATAATCAATTACTAAATTAATAGTTAGTTGGAGCTCTAATCACTACCCAATCAAATTCATTAAAGAGTGAAATGTCACAAACATTTTCAAGAGGTATGAATAGCTTAGGAATGTACTTCAATAAAACTAAATATGGGAAAATGGTGGTGTAAAGAGACCGCAGAAGTAGAAAGTGTGTGTGTGTATGTGTTTGCTGTATTTTTGCCATAGTAAACTGTACCTGTCTATAAGAAGGGTGAGCAGCTCCTGTGGTTTGCAGAATGATCGGTAGGTGGTGAGAAATGTGCGCACAAAGTTGGGATCTAAAACAAATTCAGTAGAAATATTATTACATTATATAATATAAACACAACAGATTTTGTTTGTTTGTTTGGTGAATCGCCTGCAGCAGCTTACCAGCATACATGTGGTAGGTGAGCCTCTCTATGAGCTTGACCACGGTGCCGGCCTTGATGATGGGGATACCGGTCTTGCTCTGCACTCTGTCCTCGAACACTATGTTCTCCTCCGAGTCCTGCACGGCGAACTGGTAGACCTCCGGCGAGGGCAGCCTGAGCGGACGCTGCTGCTCCTCCGTCTGCAGTATGGAGTCCAACATGCGGTCTAACGTGGAGCGGTACTGAAGCGCCATCAGCGCCGCCATCCAGTTCGCCTTCTCCTCCGCTGTCCGTGCGCAGAAAACCGCAGAGTTTTCATCTTTGAAAATGAGTTCGAAAGCGTGCTGCAGCTCCTGGGAGTCTTCGCGGTCCACGATGCGGATCTTCCGCAGCACGAACTTCTCTTTGAGGCGGTACTCCGCGCCGCTGCCGGACCCCGGCAGCCGCGAGCTCTGATTGGCCTTGCAGCTGATCATGAGGCCGTCAAACAGGAAGTTGTGTCTCTCGTGCTTGGCGCCGGCTCGAATGAGCGTCCCCTCGGTGATGAACTCGTTGCAGCACTGTCCGATGTCTTTCCCCTCCCAGCCGTCGATGCTTTTCTGGATCTCGATCATTCGCTTGATGGCTAGCTGCTTGCCACGTACCTGCCGGCTGTAGCGGCGGTAAATGGCCTCACTGGGGGAAAAGAGAAAATCACAAATATACCAACAAATTAAAAAGAGACGATCTGGTAGCATGATGTTTTGGTGTAACTATGTGCAATAAATAAACTCAGCCAATGAGAGGCAAGAATTTCAATCCTGTGGGCGGGAACGTACACAGGTTTACGACGAGGCTGGTGCTTGACGTAGATGCGCTCCACACTGGACTGCAGGTTAAGCAAGGCAGTAATCGCCTGTTTCAGACATTCTCTGTCATCTTGTTCGTTGCTACGTTCCTGAAGTTGCTGTAAAAGAGACAGAAAGAGAAACATATTACTATAACTCTTGATATGAAACAAAATTTACCGGCAGCTGTTTGGTACGAGAAACAATGCTGCAGAAGAACAATGGTTCTGCAACTCTAATAATCTCTAACACAATAAATAAGTTTACCTTTCAGTGCAAGAACACAGAATGTGATGCGTTTGATGCAAACAGGAAAAGCATTTCAGTCTCACTAAGAGGCTCCGACTTTAAAAACACAACTTACCCGGGTCCGTCCTCACACGGGCGCTCGTGCTTTCAACAACAGTAAGACGGTGAGAGTCTTAAGCTACAACCAAAATATCAGTGGGAAAAGCCAACTTTGAGGTGCAGAGAGTTATTCTCTTAATCCTTTCAAGAAAATGAGATTTGAATTCATCCAATTCATTCATTTAAGGGTTGTAAAACGAAGAAGACAAAATTTTAAAGTGTTTTTGGCCTTGTTTCTAGTATTTCTAGTATCTTGGTACAATTGAAATGAGACAAAATTAACTTACAATTACAATAAAAATTAGGGGGTTATTATATGTCGATAATTTCTTAATATTGATAAAACAATATTGATTAAAAAAAAAAACTAGTAATTTTTCATCAATGTTAAGGAATAATTGACTTAAACCAAGGTCATATCATACAAAGTTTCTTGTATGTTGGTTTGGTCACAGACAAGATTTTGTGTTTTTGAAGTGTATTTCTACCTTGCAGAGAAAACTCAAGACTGACCAAAACAAAAAAGGACAAATCAAGTTTCCCCCCCCCAAATTATCTGGGTTACTAATCAACACTTTAATTATGAAAGGAAAATCAGATACAGCTTGCAAAGAAAGGATTTCACTTTAATGTTACATTTTACAGTGTAATCAATATTATTAGATCCATTACGTTTAAACAAAAAGAGAAGAGCCATCTTTGAATAATATTTAATTAATAGTGAAGATGACAAAAATATATTTTTTATATTGTATTTTATTTTTAATAGATTTTATTAAGGATCAGAGTTGCAGATTTTTGTTTATTTTTAACAAACAGACTTGAATACCAAGTATTTTCTAAAGTATTAAAATCACATTTTTTCCTTTTTTTTATTACTGTTAAAAGTCAACCACTATATTTTACAATAAATCTATGAACTCAGCATGCAAATATCAAATATGTTTTAAAAAAGGAAACAGTAAAGTGTTGTTGACAGGAATAATGAGCGCATACCTGCAGTAGCTCAAAGTAGTGCAGACAGTGGTACACTGGAACCTTCATCAGCTGGGGAAGGACATACTGAACGCACTCCTTAAAGCCTCCCGGATTAGACTGCAGACGGAAATGAGAATAGTTAGAAATGTTGGAAATAAACTAGCATGGTAATGTTTTGAACTTCTGCACAAAAAACGGCTTAATTATTAACCAAAATAAAATCAAAACGGTGACCAAAAGTAATTTTTATTACACAATGTCACTTTCGTTTTCTAAATGAATTCAGTCTGGTGTGTTTCCACATGACTGCGGGGGGTCAAGGACAGAAGTGAAAGCTAAGTAATTTTTTTCTTTTTAACTTGAGGATAAAATGAAGACATACAAAACACACATGGGACATGTAAATGCTTCAGTCCACGACTGTGAGGCTGCCAGAGAGAAGGACGAGCGAGTCGGCACCATAACTGTTGGGGTGGGGCCAAAGTATCCACTTTAATCTTTGATCCCCTGATAAATGACTCAGAATCAATATCCCTGTACTTAGACTCCACAGCGGCAGCTACAGCGTCTGGCTGGGGAGGAAGAGTCCGGCTCATGGAAAACAAAAGCTTCAGCTGCCCAATGCGCGGTGACGGACCGCGGGAAAACAGCGAGCAGAGAAGGAACAAAACCGTGCATTTTTACTACACAGCCTGTAGGGAAGACTTGACAACGGCCTGCATGTTTCCAAGAATACTATTTATTACGTGATTGCATTTAATAAAACTACTTATTTACAAAAGGAATTCATTTGTTTGCATTTTTAAAAAAAAAAATATATATATATATATATATTTCTAATATTGTAATTAAGAAGCTTAAGTGGTTAAATGAAAAAATCTGCAGAAATTTTTCTGACTAATCGTCAGAATAATCAATAGAATAATACATAATTAGTTGCAGCCCAAATTTCTGTCTTTATTTGGTTTTCTTTTAGATTACCTTGCATATATTTTCAAATCCAAAAACATTTTCACATTTTAACTCCATGCAACCACAAACTCAAGTCTCTTTAACTGAGATTTTATGCAACAGCTTTTAAAACATAGAAACACAGAATTACAACATTAATACTAACGTTAAGTCTCATCGTTAGGGAGGAACTGGTATGGAAATCTGGGCTGAAATAAGTATGGGATATTAATATTGCTCTATGGACATTACATATATTTCCACACATTTCAACAACATGAAAAACAACCACAACAATGACTCTGCTTCAACTAAACTCCCCAAAACCCTGCACTGCATCACCGTCACATGGCCAAACAAATACCACATGGCCGCCTCCCCTGTCCTGAAACACACAAACAGCAAGTAGACGGAAATAAACATCAGTCCTATAAGTAACTTATCAGACTGATAAATTGATCGAAATACCAGTTTTTATACCGATATATTGTGCAACCCTATTTGTCATCTTCTTTTTGAAACTCCTCTGTAAAGACTGGACTTGTGAACAGAACAACAAATAGTTGAATTTTGTCCGTGGATGATTACAGATCCTCCAGAGTTACTGATGGCCGTCTCAACTCCTCAGTTTAACTACATGTAGCTTTCGCTTTAATAACACACAATAGTTCTGCACTGATTTGTGTTCCTCGCATCACACTGAAGGCCGTCAGACTCAAGAAGGAAAATGAGGAAAAAGTTCAAGAGGCCTTTGCTTGAAAAGCAAAACATAAGAACAAAGATGTTTTAACACTCCTTTCTCTTTGTGTTAATTGTTGTCAGACCTGAGCATGCAAGCTGAAATCATCAAATTTGATGTTGGTGAATGCCACAGGATCCTATTTTCCTTTATAAATTGTCCAGCTTCCACTATTCTAGGATGCATCTTCACACACACACGGTTTAAATTAAACCATTTTTATGAGTGCTATACATAGACCTCTCACAATAATCAATAAATCAATTAATCACATGATAAATTAAAACAAACTCAGTAACTTCCCTTGGCATGATTTATTGTTTTTCTCTTTTTGCCAAAAACTAGACGACCAAAATATTTTTGAGGATATTTATGTTTACTGAGACTTTACTGAGTAATTCATTTTATTTGTTGTTTCTGTTTTATTTATTTCGGAGATTTAAAATGTCTTCCAGTTCCAGTGTTCAATGTTCATTAGAATTTAAAGTTTATTGATGTTTCAGAATGTGTTTTTGCATAGCTATTATTATGCCATTACCATTATGTTACTTAAAAATTGACTCAAAACAACATTATCGTTTATCGCGATAACGTCTGGAACAATTTATCGGCTAGCAAAATTTGTTATTGTGACAGGCATATCTACACATCAAGTCAAGCTTAAAAAAGAGCATTTATAAGCAAAAAACCGATAGCTACATAAAACTCTGAACACAACCATGTTCCTGTGACACTTTGAGGCTCAGTTCTGTCTTTTGACATCTCTTCAATACGAGATGAGCTTTGGGTCATTGGCACCACAGCGCTCTCCCTCCTCAGGAGAGAAATTGCGAGCAGTGTGGCTAACTATTCTATTTTTAAAAGCCGATGTAATTTACCCACAATACCAGACGGATCAGAGAGCAGCGGCTTGGAGGCTGACAGATGCATCCATCTGACAGACAGGGAGGGAGAGAGAGAGGCGGCTGGTCATAGGAGCGTACGAAACGAGACAACAGATGAGGAGGGGAGTAAGAGGCAGCTGATGATGTCACTGCCTCACGTTAGAACCCTGCAGCCTGAAGTCACCCAATTACGATTTTTTGTCGAGTTGGATTTTTTTTGCTGTGGTCGTTCACACTTCCAAATAAATACGACCTGTATGTGTTCTCCAGTGTGAACTGCAAATGACCTGAAAGTGTCCCGCATGCGCAGTAGAGGGCGCCAACATCAGAGTTCTTGGTGCTCTGCCAACCGTCATAAAAAGAAGAAGCGCTAAGTGTTTGGGGACGTAAACATGGATGCTAACGGTGGAGCATAGCTTACACATCTGAAGTTGTTGTCTGACTGGAACCAGCATATTAACTACTTAGTCCTCATTATAGTCCGTCATGGTTGTTGTTTTTCACAGAATAGTGACATTTGTTGAGTATCAGTGACATTCAAGTCGGATGAAAGCCACCTGGACGTTCGGTCACATTTGAATCAGATACGTATCGGATATCCAAGTGTTCCGGGTCGCATTCGAAAAGAACCCGACCTGTGTTGTTCAGACTGTCATGAAAAGATCAGATACAGGTCGGATTACGTTAAAAAAATTTAAAAAATCAGAATTGGGTCATGTATTCATTAATATCAGAGTAATATCAGTCTGTTCCTATCCTTAGTTCATGTTTTACATGGGAGAAATGATGAGATGTGGTTAGACGCCATGACTACGTCTATTTGTGTTTGGCACCAGAGACAACGCGTGACTCAATTTCAGCTGACAAATTCAGATTGAAAATAATTAAAAAATTACAAAAAAGTCAAAAATTGGTTTCTGTCAAAAAAAGGGCAATTACTGTTAATATAAATAAAAGCTAACAATCATATTGAGTTTCTGATTTAGTGCTATAAATCAGAAGACAAACCAAAGCTATTTATAAATTAAATGCTAACAATAAACAGTCGCAAATATTAGGGGCTGAAATAGTTAATGGGGTTAATTGTGATTATCAATTATTGAAGTGATTTGTCAACTAATTTGGTAACTGATTAATCATTAACTGGAGTATACAGACTCAAAAAAGTAATTTGATGAAAGAATCTGAATCTAACCCTAAATCTGAAATGTTAAGACAGTCAACCCCTCTCTACTCTGATGGCTCTAAATAAAATCTATTGCCATGCACTTGCCTTGAAAAGTCATCAAAGTCGTAACTTAAGAAAAAATAATGCATGGATTTCAAAATCTTACAAAATCTGAAAAGTGTGGCTATTTTTTCCTAATTTTTAAACCATTATGCGTTTATTTCCACGTCGTAATTATGCACGATTTTTGTTGGCCTTTCAGAGAAAATCCCAATAAAATACTTTGTATGTTTGTATACCAATGTGTAACAAAATGCTTTTGCCTGTGTGACAGTTTTTCTTTAGTTAGCATCAATACAACAAGGTAAAATTAAAAGCATATTTTTAACTCCCCGTGCTCACCGCCTCTAATGTGAAGCGTACGTGAAAATAAACACTGGATGTGAGTATTCGGGTCATGACGGCTGCAGTGTTGACCTAACTGGGGTCTGACTGGTGGTAAACACAGCGAGGCCTCAATCTGAGCCACAACACCGTTGAAGTACACACAGTCTGCTGTTCTCCTTTTGACTTCAATAAGCGCCAAGCGGCAAGAAAAGATACAGAGAGAGCTCCTTTTATACACAATAAATGAGAAGTAGGCATTTTGGTTTAAAGGCTTGAAACGAGCAGAAAATTGGCCCGTTTTGTAAATACTGCTACAGTAAGTAGGGCTGAAACCCTGCGATGCTTCACTTAGTCACAATAAATTTTGGCCTGAGAAAACAACAGCAAATATTTCATCTTCAAAAGCTGCCAAACTGCACCCCACCGGGCCTATTTCAATGCTATTCTCGCGAGGAATGTCCAAATAAAACAAAACGGCAGCAGAGAATCAAGTGTGTACACACAGGACGCCGAATATGTCATGACATGCCTTCAAACCATATTTTAGCCACGCTCAGATCAAAACAGAAGGGGGAACGAATGCCGAGTGTGAACGCTACCGCCGTGTTTTTGGGAAGCAGCAGTTATAGATGGGTAATAAGCAACTTTAAGATGCAAGTTCAAACAGCAAAATGAGTTTTTATGAAATGACTGATAACTATTCAGCAGGTAATGTTGTCCCCTTCAAATTAAAAACATGCCACTGCAGTTTTAATGATGGGGAATTAAAGTAAAGATGAATTCATAAAAATCTTTTTCCACTTTTTTATGAATGCAGATAGAAAAATTTAAATGTTCTATGAGCGGATGCGCTCCGGTTTAAACCCTCACCCCGAAGTGTTGACGAACTGTTTGTCTCTGCATCATTTCATGGAAGTGCTCATTGAATTTCTTGCCAAGAATGTCCTGAGACAGGGTCTCATACGGGTCAAACGCCTGCTCCTGCAAACACACAGAACGAGCCAGAGCATTACTAATCAAAACACAGTCATTCACGCAGAAATAACCCGCTGGTGTAAAACTGAACAACTCATGCTGTCATTATATTTAGTCATCTGTGCTGAGCATCTAGCTATTTCTAGTGCATCAATGGTGACAAAGCAAACATTACATTTCATTATTGGCCTTCATTTTGGTAATTGCTGACCAAATGTTGGATTTTAACAAACGAATCTTAGAATCTTTGTAAGCTAATATATATATTTTCACAGGTACGTAGCTTTAATTTGCTCTATTAAAACTCAAAGCTGGAAGAGTTTTCAGAAAATATCTTTATTTTTATTTTGCTTGAACAAAAACATGAAAAAGAAGCTAAAAAAGATGTGATGAAACAGATTTTTATGCTTCTTGGTAGGAGTAGGTGATACAAGTTTGGGATTTTATCGCAAATTTTTGTCATCACAAAAATTTGTGATAAACCTATTACTAATCCCCAAATTAGTAATAGGTATTAAAACCTATTACTAATTTATTTATTTTTTGGTAACTGTATGGCTGCATGGAACGCATTCATAGCTCCACAAACACAAATATTGTTTTTGAAAGACCGATACCATATACTTAAATACTTAAAATTAATATGATTAAACTGCTCACAGTAACTGCATTTAATCATATTTTAAAATTTACAGATATTCATAGATGCTCTAATGATACAAGCTGGAGAAAAGCGAAAAAAACAACAAAAAAAACCCCCATTTCTGGTCATATTGTCAGTTTTGTTTTTTAATTACCATCAATAACCGACAACAATAACAGTTTCCTGACAAATGATGCATGTTACCTCTGCTAGGTCTTCAAAGCAGCTGCCCACCAGCGGATGAGGACTGCCGTCAGCAGTCATCTCCACCGCGTCCTCGATCAGACCCAGAAGCTTCACGGTCAGCTCGTGGATGTCCAAGATGTTGCTGAAGATCACCTCCACATCCTGCAACACCAACAACAAAAACTGGTGAGCTGTGTCAAGATTTGTTGAATGCTTGGCAATTGATCGTGATATTGCAGTAATAATTCAATGTATATTGGGCACTTGTAGTAAACATACACCTCTGTCCAGTCTTTTCAGTTAGTATTTTTTGTTAAATTTGAGGTTGTTAAGTTCATCCTCTCCTCCTCCACAAAATGTGATCATCACTTGCTTGAACATCAATTGACAACAAAAGAAATAATTGATATTTAAATAAAAATGAGCTCAGCCATCTTTCCAAGTGAGGTTGTTGGTGATAATATGACATTATCAATGCACGACTGTTACAGGCCGTCTGCTGAAAAGCCATTTCTAAATTAAGTCCAAGGCTGTCCATTTCTACCAGAGTTCAACAGGGTCAGAGTGCATCTGAATGCTTAATCAGCCATTAGCTTTTTTCCCCCTTCTTTAAATTACCACCATTATAAATATAGGCCATTAGAAATGTGACCTTTAACCCTCAGGTAATCTTTACATTAGTGTGACAAGTAGCTTTGGTGTGATAATTCAAATGTTAAATATTTACAATATATTATTTCTTTTTAGAGAATCAATAAGCTAAAAACGGTCGTGCTAGCATAAAACGTGAAGCTAATGTTTATTATTAAAGTGAGAGTCTAACGGTTTCCCCCACAGGACTGCTCTATATGAACATCATCTCTCTTCCGATCATTCTCGTCCGATTTTCTCGTCCCTGCAGGACAAATGCATCTCACAGTATGATGAGGTTTCAGAGAGGCATGGGCCACTAACAGCACTTTGGAAACGGGTGAAAAACAGTTCACTTCTGGTCTCCATCTGAGCAGAGCACCTCCATCACATGTTTACTGTTCTCCCTGAACAACTATTAGCAAATCGCAAAATTCACTAGAGCTGAAACCATTAATTGTGGTCAATTGATTACTGAACGAATTTAGTTATTATTTTTTTTATTTTTTGTTTAAAAAAAAAAAGTTTTTTATATTTTGTAAAAAATATATATATATATATATATATATATATATATATATATATATATAAATATATATACACATACACACATATATACACGTTTGCATTTTAAGATACAAATCACTTTTGTCTGTCAATTTTATTGACAGACAAAAGTGGCAATTTCTTTATATTCGCCAGGTTGAAATTCACTAAAGGAATGCTGTGTTCTTGCAATTTAGGCAATAAAATGTTTATTTTTTTATTTTAAAAAGGAAGTGGATTATTTGTTTATTTACGTCTTTTAATGCATTTCTAATATTGCATAGAAACGACTTAAGTAGCTTAATGAAAAATCTGCAGAATGTGCCCATTTTTTTTTTAAGTCAGATTAATCACCAGATTAATCCGATTAATCAGGTTTTTCATGACTTTCAAAAATGGATTTCTTCTCGTCTCTCTCCTGTAGAGTCTGATTATAAACAATAGCATGGCACATACTCCAAAGAGAATAATCACTAAAGCAGACGAGGACTCTAAAATTGGACCAAGTGTTTACAAACCGCTGAAGTCTTAAAAAGCATCTCTGCCGCGCCATTATTTAACCGAAGAGCTTTTTCGACGTCGGAGTAACACTCAGGATGATGCCGTATTTCAACAGACATAATTGAGGTTATTCTGGCGGGGGATGCAGATGTTGTTCCTGTCTCAACGTAATTACACGTTCTGTGTTCCTCTGGGCCTCACATAGGTTTACGCTCCTCACCCAAATGACACCACAAATTACCCAACCCAAAATATGCAAAGCCACAGCAATCCACGAAACTCAACTTTCCACTAAGTTCTTCTAAACCTGTACACACTGCACTCAATTTTTTTTTCTTCAACTGTGCTTATCCCTATATGTTTGGAGGAATTTAGAGCTTGAGCCCCATATTAGCCTCAGGAGAAAGAGAGAGAGGCGACTTTAAGCAGCAAAACAAGAGTTTGTTGCAATCATTGAGTAAACAGAGTGACTCGTGATTGGAAAGGCAGTCCTTAGAAAACACAAATTTGACAATAATTAGAATCCGTGCTATCACGTTCTTAGCTGCGAACAGAAAAATCCCAATTTTGTAGTGGTGAAGGGATTTTTTCCCCCCATAAAATAAACCTGTAAGGAAAGCAAGTGACTTTTTGATACCAATTCCCAGTTAACAGATTAGAAAGTTTAAGTTTTAATCTTTAAATGATCTTAGAGTGGATTTGGCTTAAATTGTTTGATATTTGGATGTGTGTCTGAATAAGCTCTGCAGTAAGCTGCTCACAGCTACGTGCCTGAAATGGAGCGGAGTAAAAATTTTAAATTTGTATAGCTTTTGGAAAGAATTGGTGGGTCTTTTTAGTCTTCTATTTGAACGTAAAAATACTGGTGGAGAGAGTTTTATTTGTATTTATTTCATTTATTTTCTATTTAAATTACTTGTAATTTCACACTTGTGTTATAAATGTTATATTCATGTTTGCTAAAATTTAACATTTTAGATGGGAGTAGCTTGTCAACATAAAATCGATCTTCTGTGGGGGATCAGTAATGCATCCGATTCTAATTCTGTCCAAGTTTTAACCCGTCTGAGCCAAACTGGCAACCCACTGTCCTCAGGAGTCACAGAGGGAACCACGGAGGATCAGGCCTGCTGGAACACCAATGTCTAAAGAAAACCAAGTTTTCCAATAGTAAAATGTTTTATGGTCGTATATCAACATATGTTTGGTTACATGGTCATAATGAAAGGAAATGTGATTAGAGAACTGTCAAACATGGTGGTGGTTGCATCATGCCGAGGGGCAGTTTATCATCAGTGGTATTCGTTCATTGCACAAAATGGATGGAACCATTATCACTACCATTATTATTATTATTATTATTGTGCTCCAATATTATAGATCTGAACTGGGTTATGAATGAATGAAGCATGAACTACCAGTTTAACCAGTTAGAGTGGAGAAATGTCCAGCTTGAACTCTACCTGAAACTTCATTATACCTAGAAAAAGTATGTTTTCATGGGAAGTGTAGTTTGATAAAAGATATTTAATCAAATATTAGTAGGGATGCATTTCTGTATTTGAGAGTGTGGGTACAATTTTGAGAATGAGTGGTGTAGAAAACCCCCCCAAATAAATTCAAACTTGTGCATCCCATATGAACCGGAACGCCGCCGTTTGTTGTAGCTGTTTCAAAACTCTGATGTGTAAGTAAGATCTTCAAAGGATGTGAGAAATCCCTTTAAAAAGCAGTATTACAATGTTTCCATCATCAGCTTAATGTCCTCCTCACCTCATCTGTGAAGACTTTGGGGTGGGACAGGAAATGGTTCCGGAACACTTTAATAATCAGATCGAGCTCCCGCAGATACTGCCGCTCCTCTGCGATTTCAAGCTTCACCAGTTCGTCATACGAAAGCTCCGCGAGCGACAAGGGTTCCTCGGTGAACTGCGACATCACGCCGATGTCCTCCTCCTGGTCAAACATGTCCATCAACACCTGAACGCAGAGACACAAAACGGAACCAATCAGCAAGAGGCGAGTGAATGCAGCAGCTCCTTGCTCAACGATTTCCCCACCTTGTCTGCACACATGGAGACCTTGATGTCCTGTTGGGTGATTTCATAGTGCCGAATGTTGCCGACGTAGTTGCCGGCCAGTTTGAGTATATCTGCTGATATGTATTCAAGTACTGCCACGATGTACAGGGACACATGGTAGTCCACCTTGTAGCCCAGAACCTCCTGATTGGAGAAAAAGCAAAACACATCAGACGAAGCAAAGCATGTGAACCGTTCCACAGCAGCTGAAGGTTGGTTCGAGATCATGTTAAGTGTCTGTCTGAACATGCAGGGTGATGGCTTACTCCGGGGCAATGTCATTAGACAGGTTGCCAAAACTATCACCTAAACTAGATAAACATTTCTAGTCCGCTGAGGAAGTGGAAAGGGACAGAAAAGTTAGAGAGAAAGGTCAGCTCTGTGAGTCTTTACCTTAAGTAATGGGTGTATTTTGTCCACAGGGAGAAGCAAGGGGCTTCTTCTCTTACGTTTCTCAATAGCTGCCTGGGCGTCGTTAATTGCCCACTTATCTATAGGGTGGGGAAAGGTTTTCTGCACACGTTCCTGTCGAGAGGGGAGGCAAGGAGATTCTTCATAGTAAGAGGACAGACACGAGCCTTTTATGTATTAAAAGTTTCCGTCTTTAAAACAGAAATTACCAGGAGAGAGGAAGCAAAGGTCATACCTCTACATCCTGCACTGTGCGAGGCTGGGCCACACACAGCATGTTGAGCAGCTGCAGGATCAGCTCTTCAATGTGCTGCAGGGCATCCTCCTTTGCTTTCAGGGTTGGGTGGACCTGCTCCTGTACCTGAAAGTATGAGACAAGCAGGAGAGAGAGAGAGAGACGGTGAGTGGCAGATTTAGCAATCCAGACTGAAATGCTTAACTTTAGCTTTCAGGGTGAGAAAGGCTGTAAAGAAGTATAAAACTTTGAACAGATTGAAGTTGGGAGTCATTAAAAAGATTCCCAATGCATCATATTCACATTAGACCAACAAAGTATTTAGATTTTTAGTCTTATATTAAATATTAATAGAGAAAATAATTCAACTGGCTAGAGGAATGAACTGCTTTTTAGCTTTATTGGCCAGTTGGGAACTTCTTATTTCGACTGACAACCCTCTTTGATACGGATGTCGTAACCGAGTGAAGAAAACTCAATGTTACCTCTTCTAAGACAATCCTAAAAACATGAGTTCAAAAGAATCAGACATTTGGGAACAGCTAAAGAGTTAATAATTTTCTGATACATGTTGAGACAAGTCTGTGGTTTATTTATGCTGCAAAAGAGCAAGAGAGACGGCGAGACTTTTAGCGCCTAACAGGAAGGTTTATCTAAGCCGTAAAGTTATTCTAGAGCCCTGCACAGCGTTTCTGCAAGAGGTCTGCCGCCACGTACAGCTGTGGGAACATCCTAACAAACACAATAAACTAACAAAAAAGGTACTTTGTTACAACAGTTATATTTAGGAGTCCAAATGTACTGCTACACAAAAAGTAACAGCATTTATACATATTTTGAAACTAGTTTGATTTGTTGCTTTATTTTGAGCCATATAAAAGAATGAAATGCATATTATACCTCTAAAGAGGAACAGAGAAATATGTAGTTACACTGAAATATATACAGTAAATATACATACATCAAGTCATCCAATTCATGTTTTACTTAACTGTGTATTTAGACAAACGAGTGCATTTACCTTGAAGAGGAGTGAGAAGAAGATACATTTATTTTCTCCTTATTCATTAGAAATTATGTGGTTGTCACTGTAATTTCAGATTTAGTCATTTGTCGTGTACGTATGTTTTTCATGATGCATTTTCTTGTTAATACCACTGACGTCTCTCATATTGTCATAACCAATTCAATATTGTACTTATATATTCTATGTAATTTATTAATTATATATTTTCAATTATGAATACAATTATATTTAGTAATTCTATTAAGGTTTTGGTGCAAGTTAATTTTTAAATGAGTTCATGAAACAATAGATTTATCACACAGCAACCAATTGCTGCAAAATGAGCTCTTTATTGATAATTGATGCAATAATAACTTATTCTTGTCTATTTTTTGCAAAGTGCACTGTTGTGAAAAAGCTTTATATGAACACAGGGAACTGAATCATTTTTTCAGGTTTACTCAGACTCGGCTACATCCCAAAACGTATAATTCCCAAAAAGATAAACTGGTTATTTGAATATTTACAAAAATGTTCATTTCTACTCATATTTTTGACACATTTCTTAATGTACAGAAATGAAGTTGAAATAAAATATTTGGAGAACTAAAAACTATAGCAAGCAAAAAAATAAATAAATACAAAGAAAGAATCAACACAATTTAATCTGAATGCATGGAAAGACGAAGAGAATCTCTCATTTAGAGAGTGTTTCTGCCACGACAGAAGTAATATTGTTTGTACTGTGTATACTTCCATAAGGAACATGAAACAAAAGCTTTGGTTATAGCATTTAAACCCCTCCATGTGGAACTACCAGGTAAAGGGGATGTGGTTATGGATGCATCCAGGCGTGAAGGTGTGGCTTAATCAAGTCTGAAATTGCAAAGAAATAAACATCCCACCAATGCCTTCCAGCCTCCCAAAAGTTGTCGTCATCTGGGCTGTGCCCGCATGCAGGAATGCAGTCGGTTGAGATGCTAATATAGAACCCAAAGGACACTTCAAGGAGAAAAAAATACCATGAAAGTAAAAAAACAGGAGAAGAAGGTTTGATATTTACTCTCACCTTGCAACAGGAAGATTAACAACCATTGACTATGCAAATGATACACAGCTCTACATTATGATGTCACCAGGTGACTCTGAACCTATCCAATCACTGAACAGATGCTTAGAACAAATCAACCTGTGCATGTGCCATAACTTTTCTCGAGCCGAACAAAAACAAACACAAAAAAAAACCCTGAAGTTATTATCTTTGGATCTAAAGATGAATGCACAGCTTCAGTTATTACAACTAAAAACTAGCGATCAAGTCCAACATTTAGGTGTAGTGATGGACTCTGACCTGAACCTTCAGAGCCACATAAAGAGAGTAACAAAGTCATCCTTCTATTGCCTTCTATTTCCAGGGTTAGCAGACTAAAGATCCCAGAAAGATCCAGAGAAACTCATCCATGCGTTTATCTTTAGTCGTATTGATTACTGCAACAGCGTCTTTACAGGTCTGCATAAAAAAGTCAATGAAACAGCTGCAGCTGATACAGAACGCTGCTGCTCGTGCTCTGACTAAAACCAGGAAGACAGAGCACATCACACCAGTTCTAAAGTTCCTACACTGGCTCCCTGTAGCTCAGAGAATAGACTTTAAAACACTGCTGTTGGTTTAAAAATCAATGAACGAAGGGTTTCCCCCAGTGTATTACAAGCCTGGCGGGCCACCAGGCTAAGCATTGCTTATTTATTTAAGTCTTTTTTATATTTATTTAAGTCTTTTTCAAATGTTTGCATTTTTTAAGACTTTATTAGTTGGTGTTCTGCTATTAATCTTCCAATAACACAACTATCAAGTGATATTTTAAAATATCCTGTCAACCTTAAACATTTTTAACTCAAAAACACTACGGACCGCTGGATGTATGACAGGCCTAGCTCCCAACCACCGGGCTCAGCAAGTTTTCTGGGGGAAACCTTGCTGAATGGCTTAGCACCACAATGCACTAAAGATCTGCTGTTGTTCCATCAACCTTCCAGACCTCTATGGTCTTCTGGTTCTGCTCCGCATCCCCGGAACCAAACGTGGAGACACACCAATCTGAAACAAACTTCCAGAAAACTGCAAAACAGCCGAAAGACTGAGTTCCTTTAAATCAAGGCTAAACCCACCTGCTCAGAGTTGCTTCTGAACCATAATAAATGAAACACTTTCCAACTTATTTGATGTGTAAATGATTTTGGTGATGGCATTCATCAAAATGTAATGTATGTTACTGGTTTCTCAATTATAACTATGATGTTTTTTATTTTTGTGTTTTTTTGACGCAAAGCATTTTGAACTGCCTTGTTCCTGAATGGTGCTACACAAATAAACTTGACTTACAAAAACCTGTCGCTTTAGATTTGTAACTAAAGCGACAGTGCTCTGTTGAACTGACAGAGTTCAACAGATCACAAAGACAAAACACTGATGTTGGAATGAAGGATTAGTAAAATGTTCAGAGGTCACAACTGACTGGGCTTTGAGCATTCTTGCCCTCCGAGTTAAAGGCGATGCAGCGAGGAGCAGGATGTCCTTTCTGTCTATAGTTTGCATTTTGTCGATTGAGATAAAATAACAGAAGGTGGAATTTCACAGCGATTACACATCATCTGTTTAGATTTATAACTTGGTAACTACACTAAGATGCTTCTTAAAACAAGAGCTGGAAACACTGAAACCACGGTTTGAGGCCTTGTTGCTCGTCATTACTGTTTTGATGCACACTCACAAGACCTTCTTGCTATAAATAAGCCACGAGTGTAAACTGTACTGGGAAAGAAATAGATATCAAAGGGGGAAGTAGGTTATGAGATGGATTCTTTCAACCCTAAACGGTCACTTGACTAAATTCCACAGGACACCAGGAGCTGTGAGTCACCGCGTTGAATGGAGGCATGGGGGAAACCCCCGGAGTTTCACAGAATAATTGTCCCGTTTCTCACAGGCCCGCGACTGACAAGTGGTGTCTATCTACAACAACATCAGGATGGGAGACAAAGGAACCGTAATGCTTGAAACCGAAAGTGGTGGAAAGTGATTTCAAACAAATACATAAGCCGTGACGGAGCTGAAAGGTATGTCGACCGAGATTCTGCAGAAGCTCCTACTACTTAAACCTTTTCAGAAGAGAATATGCAAGATATTTAGGTATTACCAAGAAACAAAGTATTTACTAAGAGAACTTTGACAGCTACAACTTTAATCAGCCTCTTAAAACAAACAACTTAAACGCTATTGAATGGAGAAAATTAATTATGTACCTTTTCTTAAGGTTGATGGATTTAAAAAAGGTAAAATATCATACACAGGCTGCCATCAGGACAAATTGGAAAATATCACTTGATAATTATGTGTTATTGGAAGATTGAGAGATTCACACCTGGACAGCAACTATAAAGCCTTAAAAATGCAAACATTTTAAAGACTTAAAAAATGAGTAATGCTTAGTCTGACGGGCCACCAGACTTTATTTGGTGGCCCGCCAGGATGATAATACACTGAGGAAAAACCTGCCTTATTTTTACCAGTGTTTTATAGGAAAGAAATCCAGTGGGATTATTAACCTGTTACAAGGTTGTGCTGGCTAAGATAAGATGCAGGTAAAACCTCTATTTTGTTGCATGGCTGAGATAAAACTAAAAAAGATGAGGCTTACATTAACAGAAATGTACAATTACACTGATATCTTCTGGACAAGAGACACTAAATGTTTTATCTTGTAAAACTGACACATAAATCACTCTTTAAGCACTGTTCCATTAGCAAAATGAGGATGTGCACAAAAAAAAGGCAAAGTCTGAAGTCATTTTTACACCTCATCTCTTCTTCTCAACTCAAGAAAGAAAAAAAAAGAGAGAGAGTAGGGCCCTTTGAGAAAACAAGACACCTGCTGTGAAGAGTCAGGTCTAATTATGATCACAGGTTCTCCTGTGCCACGTTCGGGTGTTTATTTTTATGGGTCATTTCAATTCTGAAGTGTACCGGAAGTCCCAGCGCTCACTCTCGCTCACTTTCCCTTGCAACCTCCCACGTCTCCCTTGTTCTCTGCCCTCTCAGAGGAAAATCCCTCGGGATAGCAGATCATAAAAGTAGACTGAGACGTATCGATGTGTGTACTGCGCGTGAGGAAGCAGCAGCAGCTTCGTGCTGCTTAAACAGTAGCGTTGGGCCAAAGCTGGAGGATGGAGAGTTCAGCCTGCAGCAGCAAACTGAAAACAAGGAAATTAGGAAATAGAAACGCCTGATAGTTTATCTGTAGTTCCCTGCAGTAACGCACTCTGCTCTTCTAGGTGATTATGACGTTCATTTTATCAGGCTGACTTTAAAATGTGAGCAGGTCTGGGACTCCAACACTGCCTACATTTACAATGACGTTTCAGATTACTGAAACTAATTTAGTAATTGATTAATCATTAGCTGGAGTATACAGACTAAAAAAAAAAACAGTTTGCTGAAACAATTAGACCAAAACTGGAAAAAGAATATATATATAAATTTTGCATTTCAGATAAAAACACCTTTGTCTTTACATATGTTAAACTAAGGACTCCTCAAGTGACAGTTTTAGATTCACCTGCTTCAATTTCTGCACAAATAAAAAATAAACACCTTTGACTATCAAATTATTAATCAGTTAATCCAAAATAAATCCACAGATTAGCCCTACATTGACTGTACTGACGTTAAGTCAAGCAGAAAGAGCTGAGCTTTTCACATGTTGATGTTAGAAGTACATATTTTCTTTTTTTCACCTGCAGCAGCCTTTGCTATAAATGATCAAGTTTAAACTGCAGGAACGTTGTTATTGCATGTTGGGTAATAAAATATTTTCTTATTTTAAAAAAGAATTTCAATTGTCTTATGTATTTTTAAAACGGATCAAACTAAATTTTCTTTTATCCAATTAATTATTTGACAGATAAAAATATTAGATTACCGTAATAACAATAAACTTTGAGGCTAGTCCATAACTTCTTGAATGGCTCTGATAACAACCCTATTGAAAATGCATTGATTTTTTTTCTACACTATGCTGGAAAAAAACAGACACTTATCCAAATATTAGTGGGTTGAAGTTTTCCTACGTTGTATGAATAACTTTTACCCTCTGTGGATTTAAGAAAATTTACAATTTCAAATTTAGTGAGTATTTTCTCAAGAACAACTCAACTGAACAAAAATAAATCAATTAATTAAAAGTATAAAATGACGTCCTTGCACAAGATGTGACGTATGAACAGCAGGATATAGTCGAGTGCATTTTGTCCAACCTCCAAATAATCATTATGTACCTCCACAGGATCATGCCAACATGCACAAAGAAAATATCAGTGTAAAGGTTTGAGGTAATAAAGGCAACGTGGCGTTAATACAGGGATAATATTTCTAATTGAATTGATTATTATTCTGGCTGCGCATACAGAACTGTGTCAGGCTCAGGTTACAGGTAATATGGGTTATGTGTGTGAGCGCACGTGTGTGTGTGTGTGCGCGTTGGGGGGAGGGGACGGATTTGGGAATCATTATTATATCCGAGCATGTGTCACCGTTTGTGATTCATACCATGACATCATCTGCCATTACAACCAGACTGTCTGGGGAACCATAGGGCAGAGATCCACTGGGTCCTGACATACGAAACACGCACACGCACGCACACACACACACAACGGCTCGAAGAGGCAGAAAGTGTTCAGATAAATAGACACTTTGACAAACAATAATCTGATATAACGTTTGTAAAACCATCACTGTACATATGTCAGGACATTTAGCTGGCTTTACACGAAGTCACATGATCAACACATTGACTTCAACAGGCAAGCCCCCAGCGGCGAGGGGCCTCGCCTTGACCGCGTCTTGACCTGACCGAGTGACCGCTGCCCACTCATCCTTCAACTTAACCCCTTTTGACGACAAGCAAGGGTCCAGTAAGCTGATTTAAAAAGAGCCAGGGACCAGTGTTTCCAATCAGCCCAATCGTCTCTCTGCAGACGCCTCAGGGCCGCTTCACAGAAGGCCCAACCTGTTACCAAGAACATCAAAACATAGCGGCTAGCCTCATCTCCAGGATGTGGCAACCCACTGCTGCATGACATCAACGAGTGCAAATGAGGTCATTTACTCTTGTGCATCTTTAGTCTTTCTGCTTCATGTGTTTTTGTGTGATTGAGAGAAACTTGCCCGTGTCAGCAGAAATCATGATGTGGAAAAACACAAAAGTTTTTTTTTAAGCTAGCAGATAATTCATTCATTCGCATCTGTTCGACCTAAAAGCACGCGCTGTTGGAGGAAATTCTTCTAATCTAACAGACATATTGTCAAATGTTTGATAAATTGGTGTTGGTTTTTCAAAATGTAAAGACCTTTTTTATAATAATAGCAGCAAAAACCAGGCTTGCCACAAAATGACTGACACCATTTCTGTTTGACTTTACTCGAGAACCACATTAAGGTACACTGATGAATTGTGGGAAAAGTTGATCAACCAAAAAGTGAAAAGAGGTCACCAAAAACACCCAAACTTTCACAGAATGAAAACAAAGAATAAAGCTAAACCAATTTTTCTTTTTTATGAAGAGCAAAATATAATTATGGGATTTGGTAGCTAGCTGATGAGCTAGCTAGCAAGCTAAAGTTTGATTAAATTTTAGTCAATTTAGTCATTTTGTTTTGGTCAACCAACTCTTAATTTTAAACCTCTATATTTCCATAAACTAAGTTAGCCAACATTTGAATTAAAAGGAAATGCATTATTAAAGCACATTTTATATTTCTAGCCAGATTAATTAAATATTTATAATTTTTTCTCATTTCTTTTTGTTAAGTTTTAGCTTCCAGACATGATAAAAAAAATTAGAAATTGTTTTGAAACTAAAGTGGGCAAACAGTTCAAAATAAAACATTTTAGCTTTAAACCCTTAATGCTGGAATATATTGCACAGCTGTACTTTTCTTTAACATCCTTGTAGTTTTGTTTAAATATATAAAATAGATAATCATAAGTATTTTAAATCAAAAAGTTTATTTATTGATGTTTTGTGGTAACCAAGCCACATTTTAATCAAGGGTTTGTTGAAACATTTTTTAAAATATCTGAAACAAGTTTTGTTCCACCAACCATAAGGTCAGGTGGAAGAAAATTTTAAATTTCCACCCGAGCCTGAAGCACGGATGCAGAAGCGGTGATGATAAAAATACACATCCTGAAAATAAAAAAATAAAAGTTTCCATAACACAACAAAAACAGATGACATTTCTTTGTTCAAGTAATACCACAGAACATTGTTTTTATTTCCAGCCTTTGATTTCAAAGATTTGCCAGAGCCAAAAATTTTAAAAACTAAATAAAAGAAAGAGACAGAAGGCATACAGGATGTGGTGGTGGTAAACATTAGAGCACATTTCTGACGTATAAAGCACAAGACGTGATTTATGATTTAGCAGAAAACATCCTACATAAAGCTGCGGTTCCACCTCATGAATTTAATTGTGTTCCCGTCTCGTCACTTTGCTACACGGGTGATTGCTTCAGAGGTGTTCAGTATGCCAGTTTAGGACACTGCAAGCTAACTTCACAGAAATACTTCACTGGAATGTAGAAAATTTCATCTAAAAAAACTAAAAGCAAGAGCACTCTGACTGGAGCTTAATAAACTGTTTCCATTTCGGTCACAAACGTGCATGAATTATGACTCGTCTTTCTCTTGGGAGTCTTGTCAACCACATTTTACTACCTCAAGATGGCATTGGATAGAAACCGGTGTCTCTGTGCCAGCCAGGCATCAGACCAGTGGAGTCCATAGTTATTATTAACGGTAGCAAGTCGGTGGTGGAATTACGTTCATGCACAGTCACAGCGCTTAAGAATAGCCAGGATACACAGACAGAATACAAACCATGACGGGATGTCAAAAGAACATGAACAACGCCAACAGCTGCATGCTTAACGAATTACCTTAAGCGGAAAAAATATTCTTAACCTTAGAAGGCTTTAGTGAAAGACTTTAAGGTTTCCCCCAGAAAATTTGCTTAGTCCTCTGGTTGGGTGCTAGTGCAGTCCTTCATCCAGTGGCCCGCCATGTTTTTGAGTTACAAAATGGTTAAAGTTGACAGGAAATTTGAAAATATCACTTGATTGTTATGTGTTATTAAAAGATTGGGAGAATAATAACTGAGCACCAGTTATTATTCTCCCTAAGTCTTAAAAATGCAGCCATTTTAAATAAGACTATAAAAATAAACAATGCTTAGCCTGGTTGCCCGCCAGGCTTATAATAGACTGGGGGAAACCCTGGATTTTTAAAAAAATAATTACATTGCATGTGGACATAAAAAGAAAGCCTTCCCTTTTCATGAGCTTTTAATTTACTTTTTAACTTCCCTTTGGAAGTTGAAAAGTAAACAGTTTCTGTTTCATAGACAGAAACCGTGTTTCCATTGACCATAAAACTGCACGAATTGAAATAATGAAAATAAATTTACTTATGGAAGCACAGCAATATCAGGGGGAAAAAATTGTTTTTGTGCTTGGATGTTTTTCAGCCATATTTCGCAAAACTGCAATGGAAACACTTTTTTCGCATCATGCCAGTTTGTATACAGCAACAACCACTTATTTGTAGGTGCTGGTCTCCTTGAACAATACGCCCACAGCATCATCGCACACTACATCAAAAGCTGAGTTTGTCATTTTGGTGAATCCATTGCGCTTCTGTAAAACAAATCGGACTACAATTTTCCAAAAATGCTGCAATGCTCAGCTGAAATATGAATACTTCTCATAAGTGTTCACATCTGTCATGATTTTTAATAACTCATCACGTAAACAAGCTTATTGAGAAGTGATTTTCATTGCATTTCTATTTTAATTTAAAACATCCCAACTGTGAAATTGTATTCTTTGACATGTTGAAAAGGTTTCGAGCACATTTGTAATGGAAAGGGATTGACAGGTTTGTTGTATTCCAATCAGGCCTTCCTGTTATCTGCACAGTCTTGCTCTCTCACAGCCTGAATTAACCGAAAACATGGCTCAACATGTAGAAATTACAGTTTCCTGCTAAACACCTTCTGGCATCACTGTGCTTCCTCCCAGTTAATTTTCAAACACGTCACTGAAAGCAGGCGAGCCTTCTCTCTACACTAACATCATCAGTCAACAGTGACGTCAGCGCCACCTAGAAAACCCTCGTCAGATGTTGCAAGTCAAAAGAAAAACAAAAAACAGTGAATCTTTAAATTTCCCATCCGATTCCAGTCTTTTCGCTTTCTCCGTACGTCTTTGATTTGCATTGCTGATTAGTTTTTGTTTTCGTTCGTCAGACAAGTACCATTTTAAAATAATACTGCTGCCAGGAAAGAAGCAAAAGATATAAACTCAGATAAGACAGAAAGCTATGCATATGTAAAGGCTAAAGAGAACGTTAAGTTGAGATGTTTAAAAAACAAGCCCAAATTAGGCGTCCTGAAGGTCTTTTTCAATAATCGATCCGGCGATCTTGCCATTGATGATTTTGAGGATTCAACCTGTTCTTCTACCGCTCATCAATAATCTAGGACTCTTTCGGGGATGAAGTCATGCATGACGAGTCATCGGCAAAAATAAAACCCCACCCCCGCCTTTGGATTGCTTCGTGTGAAGCAGCGAGTCAAAGTTTGACAAAATCATAACAAGCCTGTTACTTCTGCCTTTCAAAGGCTTTCCAGGCGGCAGCTGTGCAGCAAGTTGAGACAATGACAGTGGCACTTCAGCCCACCAGCTGCTTTCTGAGTTTCACTTGACTCATCATACCAGTTCTCACGTAATACAAACAAATAAAAGACGTGACTGGGTCATTTATTTGTAAATACAATGATATTGGGGAAAAAAGGAAAAAGAAAAAAGAAAATCCAAGCCTGGAAAATGCTAGAGGAATATTTGCAGCAGCTGAGCCTGGGGCGATATTCTTTATCCTTTAGTGAAATCATGAAAAAATTATTTATTTTACTCAGATAACAATTATTGTTACTGTTGAAAAAATTTAACAGTGTGTTGATTACAGTTAAGCGATATTTTCTTTAACATTTGTTTTGCTGTAGTTTGATTTTGACGCATCAACTTTTGAAAACACTAAATTTACATTAGTTTTTAAACGTTGTCAATATTCCGCTAATGTTAAAAATATATATATATTTTTTGCAACTGCAATGTTTCCATTAAATAAGAAACACAAATCATATTCGAATAGGACTGTCAAAATAAGGAATAAATCAATTAATCACATGATAAACTTAAAAAAATATTTAATTTGCTTGATTTATTGTTTCTCTTTTTACCAAAAACTGAATTATAAAAGTCTTCCGTCTGGTGCTTTGGTCTCAACTAGCCTTTTTTTTTTAAATATAACTTTGTTTACAAAAACTTCATAGTTCGTTTTATTTGTTATTTCTATTGTTTTCTTTATTTATTGTGGATATTTTAAATGTCTCCCAGCTCCAGTGTTTAAATGTTCATTAGAATTTAAAGTTTATTGATTTTTTCAGAATGTGTTCTTGTATTTTTATGCCACTGTTGCTATTATATTACTTGAAAATGGTCTCAAAACAGCAATGTTATCATTTATCGCAATAAGTTCTGGGACAATTTATCGTCCAGCAAAATTTTATAGTGCATTCTACAAGATCCTCCAAATACTTAGTGTGTCTTCTTATTCGGTGTGGCAATTCCAGTGGCAATGTCCGGTTGTTGATCATGTGACTTGTATGATGCAAAATAGTGTTTCCTTTGCAGTTTAGTGAAATAAACCAACTTTGATACGGTCAAAAAGAAACCACATCATCCTAGTGCCAGAACTTTTTAATCAAAACACAAGGTTTTTTTCTAAACTGAAATGTTTCTACTAAGCAAATTTATTCTCGAAACACTAAATTGCACAATTGCATGTTCAATGGAAACGCAGCTGCTGTTTCACATCATTTAGCATCTTGCCATGAATTCTGAATTCATGGCAAGTATCTTGCCATGCCTTTTGGGGTATCTGACGCGCCAACCCTCACCTTAATGCCTAAACACTACAGATCAGTGGGGAGACATTCACAGTGTTCCGCTCTGTTATCATCGGGTATGTTAATTTTCCGAGTCTCATCCTGTGCGTTTCTTTACGTTAAAAACGGATCTACTGACCAGTAAGAGATTTGCTGTAAGTTTCACTTTCACTTTGTCATGCAGCTGCCCCTGCGTAACACAGCATGTGGTTGTGTAATGTAACAAACGTCTGGCGCTTACTGATCAGTTTCCAGCTTTTTTTGCTAACTTCATGGATGCCACACGTGTTGTCTTCAGGTTGATTCAGCCGCATTCTACAAGAACATCTAAGACAAGAGCCAGGATTTTTGATTTTTATTCTTTTTAGTTAGGGTCAATATACTCAATATACCCAATTCCCCAGAAATTTAAGTTTTTCATAAATACTTGTAAGATAAAAAATATCTCATTAAATTCTCTATAAGCTGCACAAGATTTTACTGAAACATCCCCGTGGTTTGCTTTATTTTGGAAAAGCTAAAAAAAAAAGACACGCAAAATAAGGGCCACGCAATCACCTGGCATTGCGCACAGCCCAGCCAGTAAATTGTGCTGGTAAATATTTATGTCGTTTTTATCTTTTGTTTATGTCTTTCTGCTGCCGGCTTGAGATACGTTCCTTTCCCATTGTGTACGGTTTGTAGGGTGAGTGTACACTGCACACATGGCCGAGCTCCACCCTTACGCTGTTTGACCAATGGGCTCGTGACAGGACTCCAGTTATTTTCGTACACCCCTCTCAGGTTATCTGTAATTAGTTGCCTTGTTGCTGTGTTCACTTGTGACTTTGATGAGGAGACAGATGGTGTCAAATTGTTAGCAAACATGAGATTTGCGCAATGAAGCTGGGAGACTGAACAGTGAGCCTCTGCTGCATGTGAGAGCGTGATGTCCTTCAGTCACCACTTACTGGAAGATGCAGATTTTATTATGTAATGTTGTATTTGGGTCCTCGATGTGGCACTCTAGTTGCTTTGATTCTGTAATTATGTAGTTTGCATCAAATGTGTGAGCCATGGCGCTACCGTGGTGACATTTCAACCCACATGGACCTGTTTAACCTACTGATCAAACTCTGCATGCGGAGGAAGGAGATGCAGGGTTGTTGCTTTTTAATGTTTGCAAACGCCATGGAAACGAAAGGGTGATGCACAATAGAGTCACAGGACTACGACCCTGGAGGTCTAACCGTTAGGTATCAGCTGGCTAATTAGCTGTAGCATTTAGCCTGCAGTCAGCGGCTGAACAGATACACCTCTCACATCTTGTCAAATTAGAAAATACAGTATTTACCAAAAAAACCCAACAGGTCATCATTTAGAAACTAAACAAATTACACTAGACATTGTTAATAACAGTGTCCTTAAGGTGACCTTAATAAGGGATCAAACATATTTTCAAATTTGTCTTTCTTCTAACTGAGATAAAACTTTGATTTCTGTAATCCAGCTGACCAGCAGTGTGCACCAACTGGTGGGTGAACGGCAACGTATGTATATTTATTAAAATAAATAAAATGTCTTCACTTAAAGCTAACAGTTAGTACCACTGTTAATAACATATAAAATCCAAAGCACAAAAATGAAGTGTGTCTAGTGATACATAAGAATATCTTCTTTTTGGTTGCAGACAATTTAAATACTATTGAAAGAATATTTTTTGAGAAACAAATCACTGCGAGTTCATTTTGTGTCCTTCCTAAGTAATCAATCGTCTTTTAAAGAAACTAGCTTTAGCTCAGTTCTAGTCTAAAGCTTGATGTTCAAATATTTTCAGTGTTGCTTGTCAGAGCACACGTTTCCATTTCGAGCTAAAAGCAGCGAGAGAACTGTAGCATTATTATTATTTGAGCCAATTTTATGTACCTGCCTCTTTACCAAACGTGCAACAAGCAGGGGACCCTACTCTGTCTCATCTTAGAGCAGCAAATCAAGTTTCCCTCCTCCGTCTCCCGGCCGACGACTGAAACGTCGTCAGGAGCTCTCTCATTTGGAGCAGAAAACAGAAACTGAGCCTTGTGATGATGGGAAGAAGTCGAGATGAGGCAAGAAAAAGAAAGGGAGAGTAAAAATGGGAACTGATACAGGTCAATCCTGCTGACAAAGGACATTAAAAATCAAAGTAATTGTTTGCTAAGAATTACACTACGTCTTATTAAAAAAAACGCTTTTGAGTTTTGTTTTCCTTGAAAAGAGATAGAAACTTAATGTGATGTAAGCGTCATAAGGGAGCAGCAAAGTGTCTATTTAAAGCAGTGGTTGTACATTCTCACTATATGACCTACGTTGGGAAAAAAAAAAAAAAAAAAAAACGGCAACAAATGTGCCATAAATTGTTTTACAACACAAGCTAAAGAGGGCTCTACAGGTATCTAATCTGCGTCGTGTACGTTATTGCATATCATAAAACTGTGAAACACACTGCACTGCAAAGATTGGGAAACCCTGAGCAACTTCTTCAAAATCATAGCGCGAAAAAAATTATCTTCATTAGGGAACTTAAGCAACCAAAGTCTTTGAATAATCACACAGAAAGTTAACCAATGAGGAGAGACAACATCAGTTCAGGAGAGCATTGTTATTGGTTTGAGGTAATGTGGCTAGCCTGATGACGGTTTTTATCCTTGACATGGATGTGAAATCATCATGGATACCTTTTGTATTTTTTAAGAATTGTAAGAAGTTACGAGCTTTCGAAAGTTTTAAATTATGTTTTTTATTTCCCTTCAGTCCTGGGTTTTTAGTCCAGTTGTCAGTGGAAGTGCTAATGGTGCGTTCAGGTACAGGCCTTGGTATGCAACTGGAAAATAACCAATTCCTGCTGCTAAGTATGAAGGAGGATGCATGATGCTGTGGGCCCCATTCTCTTCCAAAGGTCCTGGAAACCCTCGGCATGGCCTCTTTACAATACCAAGAGATTACCAATAATCTGAATACGGATAGAGCCAAATAAACGCAGAAATTACTCAACAAACATCTAAAATAAGTAGCTCAAACACACCAATCTTCTCTTCGACTAGACACTTTTAAGACAAGAACTGCACGTCACACCATTTTTTGCACAAACGCAAGACGATCAAAGATACAAGTCGTTTGTGTATTTGGGTGGGGAAAGATGCAAATGTCCATGTTTATTACTACAACTGTCAAAAATGCAGCAGCCAAATTGGTTTTAGAGCTCAGGGATGTTGACTTAATGGTGGCCTCTCGTTTTTTTAAGTTATCTATATCCACAATAATGTTTAGTTTTTCTTCTTTTTCTGTGACAAAACTAATGGAAAACTGTCATAGAACTGATTTAACTTTCTCTACAAGTATAGATAGATAGATAGATAGATAGATAGATAGATAGATAGATAGATAGATAGATAGATAGATAGATATCAAACTAAATTATGATGTTCATTCATATCCTACTGTACTCTAGTCCCGCACCACATCAACTCTATGAGGGAATGTGTGGGGGAAATATGGTTTAGTGGATCTTACACACTGAAGTTTTGTCAGACTGATACCTTCTTTAGAGCTTGCACGAAGAGGCCTCTCCACTTATGACTGTTCTCTTCACTCGAAAAGTCGTACATCTGCTGGGGCTGCATCGCTGTAGCGGCTCCTGGCGTTGCCGTGATCCGGGCTGAACTGTCAGCATCGGCCCCGAATAGATAGTCCTTCTGGGTGGGTCAGTCCGGAGCAGGCACGGGGGTTGGTGGGGAACTGGAAGGGTGGGTTGGGTGAGGGGGGAGAAAAAGTCACCGTTTTGTGTAAAAATATGCAGAATAAAGCTTAACCACCACACTGCGAGTCCCACGTCGAGTCCGGGTTGACAACGAAAAGCTCGCGACCAAAAAAGCACATGTAGCCGTTAAGTTAACTCGCTAGCTCGGCGGCTAATAATAGCTGTAAACACAGAGCTCGGCTAACTGAGGAGCTAACGGCTAACAACAATGTTGCTGAGTGCTGTGCCAATTAGTTTGGTTACAGAAATGTATAGCAGGCACGTTTTACTCAAAGTTACGACGAAAAGCAGGCGCCCCGTTTGCTACCTGCTACGACTTGGGTTCGAATATCTGCTACCTAAACACCTGTAACCTTTGTAAGCTAACCAGCTAGCTGGTGCTACAGGCAGCTGCTGGCCTCGATGCGCTTCCACTCCTATGTTGTGGCACACAACCCCTTCAGCTCCAAACAAGGCACACTTTTTTCTTCGCGACTCATTTCACAATTAGTCATCTTTTCCGCAACTACCAGATGTTATATCCAGCGTATATTCCTTTAAAGAAACAGTGGGAAGTCCAAGGCATTTTGGTGGGTGAAGAGCAGCTATAAAAAGAAGTCGAAGAGGTTTTTTTTTTTTTTTTTTTTTTTTTTTGTTATATAATTTTTTATATGTCTCAAAAAATCAGCTAAAACCGCTGCTTGTTTGATGAT
>CAEFZX010002018.1:0-42884 GCA_903066825.1 Alfaro cultratus | reverse complement strand
CCTGATGGAGGGGAACCAGGAGGAGGTGAACCTGGCAGAGGTTCCTCTCCTGGAGGAGGAGGACCTGATGGAGGGGAACCTGATGGAGGGGAACCAGGAGGAGGGGAACCTGATGGAGGGGAACCAGGAGGAGGGGAACCTGATGGAGGGGAACCTGAAGGAGGTGAACCTGATGGAGGGGAACCTGGAGGAGGTGGACCTGATGAAGGGGAACCTGATGGAGGGGAACCTGGAGGAGGTGGACCTGATGGAGGGAAACCTAATGGAGAGGAACCTGATGGAGGGGAACCTGAAGGAGAGGAACCTGATGGAGGGGAACCTGGAGGAGGGGAACCTGGAGGAGGTGGACCTGATGGAGGGGTACCTGAAGGAGGGGAACCTGGAGGAGGTGGACCTGATGGAGGGAAACCTGATGGAGGGGAACCTGGAGGAGGTGGACCTGATGAAGGGGAACCTGATGGAGGGGAACCTGGAGGAGGTGGACCTGATGGAGGGAAACCTAATGGAGAGGAACCTGATGGAGGGGAACCTGAAGGAGAGGAACCTGATGGAGGGGAACCTGGAGGAGGGGAACCTGGAGGAGGTGGACCTGATGGAGGGGTACCTGAAGGAGGGGAACCTGGAGGAGGTGGACCTGATGGAGGGAAACCTGATGGAGGGGAACCTGGAGGAGGTGGACCTGATGAAGGGGAACCTGATGGAGGGGAACCTGGAGGAGGTGGACCTGATGGAGGGAAACCTAATGGAGGGAAACCTGAAGGAGGGGAACGTGATGGAGGGGAACCAGGAGGAGGGGAACCTGATGGAGGGGAACCAGGAGGAGGTGGACCTGATGGAGGGGAACCTGGTGGAGGTGAACCTGATGGAGGGGAACCAGGAGGAGGTGAACCTGGCAGAGGTTCCTTTCCTGGAGGAGGTGGACCTGATGGAGGGGAACCAGGAGGAGGTGAACCTGGCAGAGGTTCCTCTCCTGGAGGAGGAGGACCTGATGGAGGGGATCTGATGGTAGGGAACCAGGAGGAGGGGAACCTGAAGGAGGTGAACCTGATGGAGGGGAACCTGAAGGAGGTGAACCTGGAGGAGGAGGACTTGATGGAGGGGAACCTGATGGAGGGGAACCAGGAGGAGGGGAACCTGATGGAGGGGAACCTGAAGGAGGTGAACCTGGTGGAGGGGAACCTGAAGGAGGTGAACCTGGAGGAGGGGAACCTGATGGAGGGGAACCTAAAGGAGGGGTACCTGGAGGAGGGGAACCTGATGGAGGGGAACCTGATGGAGGGGAACCTCAAGGAGGTGAACCTGATGGAGGGGAACCAGGAGGAGGTGAACCTGGATGAGGTTCCTCTCCTGGAGGAGGAGAACCGATCCGAGGAAAGGAGAGCCAGTCGGCGGTGGCAGCTCGGGGACAGGGAGGGTCACACACAAGCACACTCTTTGTGCGCCTCTAATCCCCCCAGCCAACACAGCTTTGGCCAGGTTTCATCATGAAAGTGCCATGAAATAACTACTTTTTTTCTCTCCTCAGAGTAAATCTCCCCTAATCCTAGGGGCTGCGGAGACAAAGGCCCCGGGGACCTAATCCTGGAGCTTTTAGCGGGGCGGAGGGGCCGGCCGGCCGAGCCTCTTCTAAATGACTTATTTCTATCGGACACTAATACAGCTTGACAGCCGGGAACGGTGAAAGGACGAGGAAAAGGGCTGGGGGAGGAAACGGCACCAAACATTTTCACATATCTTGGGCTGAGAGGTTGGTAGTGGAGGAACTGAGCCGGCCCACAGCTTCATCTGGGAATAAAACCATGAGATTTCCTCTGAGGGTTCGGCTGCACAGACGGACCTGTTGCATTTGATACCAACACTGACCTCGAAACTCACTGAAGTCAACTCAATAATATTAATATTTTACATATAACAGAGCTCATCGTGTTCAATCGAAGGACTAAAGGTCAATTCTGGCTAGCTTTTTGGTCGAATAATCATCCTTGAGTTTTTCCAAATTAAAGCTACAGTATGTAACTTTTATAAAAAATTATAATTCTTTGCCTATTTGTTGAGACTGTCACTACATTATGGCATTATGGTTTGAGACTGATAATCTGTGAAAAAATCAAGGTCCTTTGCCTTTTCCCCGTGCTAACTAGAAACAACCAATCAAAAGTAGAAGGCGGGTCTTAGCGCTGTCAATCACCACTCCGTGTTGCAGAGAGCTGCACAGCCTGTCATGAATGCTCAGGCTCGTTAGCATGGCCACCATGCCAACTAGCCTGTTGTTTCTCCACCATCAGCACATTTACCAAAGAGTACATGAGGTTGATTGACAGCACTAAGACCCTCCTGCTGTCTCTGATTGGTTGTTTGTGGTTGGGAGTGTTGCATTTCTTCCCACAGTAAGAGTATCTCTGGGAGGAGGTGGAGGATTATCACAGATAATCTGATCATTTCACAGATTATCTGTCTGACATGGTGACAGTTTTAACAAATATGTAAATATATATTTTTAATAAAAGGTTACATATGGCTTCTTTAAAACAAACAACATATAAAGATAGAATTGTCATTATTATTGTATTAAAGCTGTTATTGGACTCAGTGGAACAGTATATGACTGGTTCAAGTCTTATTTAAAGAACAGGGACTTCTTTTTTTGTCAATAGTTAACTTTTCATCTTGGACAAAAATCACATGTGGGGTTCCTCAAGGTCCCCTCCTGGGCCCCCTCTTATTTAAAGAGGCAACAATATTTAAAATTTACTGGGTTTTGTTTTTGTTGTTGTCTTTAGTTTTACATCGAGTAATAATTGTATTCCCTCATCAAAAACACACCTGGAGTGTTTCTTTGATTCTTTCATACATGTTTGAGAAATACTTTAATCTCCATGGCAACCATTCAGCTGTGCAAAACGCCTGGTTGGACCTAGCCCCGCCTTTGAGATGATGCTTCTCCTCCAAGCTTCACCTCACAGAGCAACCATCCCCCATGAGTTCTCCACTCAGCTCCTTCAGACTAGCCAGCAGCAATTAGTATACACCTGGTGGAAATGTTCAGCTGTTGAGCTCGTTATAGGAATCACCTCTCAGTGAAACGCCAGTAAGAATGTTGTTAAAGGGTTAATAGAGGAGCCATGTTGTGACAACTTCCTGAAAGTGGAGTGTTGGAAAGAGCAGGATCTTCTTAAAGAGACAGAGACCCAATTTAAAGGTGTTAAATTACAAGTAAAATTACTTTTGATGTATAGCATTTTTATAACATCTGTAGTTAATAATAATAATAATAATAATAATAATAACAATAATTTTTTTTTAGGTACATCACTGAATTTCTGTCCACTTTTCTTTGCAGAATAGCTGAAGTTCAGTCAGAGCTGAAGTCCTTCTACAGATTCTCATTGTTGTTTAGGTCTGGACTTTGACTGAGCCGTTCTAACACGTAAATATGATTTGATCTAAACCAGTTATCCGGCTGGAAGGTTACACTTTGTCCCAGTCTCAGATTTTTTTCCAATCTCCAACACGTTTTCTTCTGCGATTGTCTTGAATTTGACTCCATTTGTTACTTTTATCAGTTATATTTCTTCAGTAATGGCTCCTCTCTGGTTTTTTCACATGCTCAGCTAATGGATGTCATACTGTCAGATCCCTGCTTCGGATGGACAGCCATGTCCTGGTGGGTTTCTGTTAATGCACTCTTTCCATTTCCACAGGATAGTGAAATATTTAAAGCTTGAAATATTGTTTTACAACTTAACTCTTTTAAATGTCTGTACAGGTTTCTCGCTGACCTTTCTGCTGTGTTCTTTGGTCTTCATGATGCTGTTTGCTCATAAATACTCTCTAAAACCCCCTGAGCCCTTCACAGAACAGCTGTATTCATAGTCAGATTACATTACAAGCAGGTGGACTTTATTGGGTTAAGAGGCCTTTTTAATTCAACTGATTGCATTGAATATTAAATAAAGGTAAAAGGGGAAAACAAAAAACAGACCATACTTTTCAGATTTTTACTTATTAACAAAATGAGAGGAAAAGTGAAAGAAATTGCTTAAATTTCTTTCACTAGTAAATTACATTAACAAATTTACTTGGATTTTATTTCCAATTCATTCTCCGTACTCATATTTAAGCTTTAGCAAATATTCTGGTATGAATTTTGTAAATATTATGATAAAATGTTGCAGAAAGACTTATATTTGGGGTTAAAATGTCGATTATACACACCATAACAGCAGCTGTATTCACAACTTTAGAAGTACCATGTTGAAAAATTTGTGACTTTCATGCTTCAGATCAAGTTTTTGTCAGATATGAAACTTTTTATGCTACAAACAATTTTGTATGCAAGTCAAAATGTTTGAATTTTCTATGTATTCTGATAAAATGTTGCAGAAAATATTATGTTTGGGGTTTGCGTGCATTACAACTGCAGCTATAGACGAGTTTAGAAAGAAGTGCTACATAGAAAAATGTTAAAAAGCATTTTACTTTCTGAATAATTCATTCTACAACTAAAATATTCTGACACATAAAACTGAAATTCCTCCAAATTAACATGAATATGCACATAGAAAAACTACGATTCTTTCGATTTCTCGTATAATCTGGAGTATTTCCTGCAGGATTTTGAGGAATTGCTCTCGCTGGCTCAGATTAACTTCTCATTGTGACAGTTCATCAGGAAAAAATGGTGGCTGTTAGCAAAACAAACCCCCCATCAGGGAGGCGCAGCGGCTGGGGGGCTGTCAGCAGCAGCGCTATGGGAGAATGGAGAGGACAATCAAAGGCTGTTATTTTAATCTGTCCTGCCTCGGAGATTAGCCCTCCACATTGTCTCAATTGTTTTAACTGGGGAGGGAATGAAACGCTCTCTTATTGGGCGA
This sequence comes from Alfaro cultratus, assembly GCA_903066825.1. Lineage (NCBI taxonomy): Eukaryota > Metazoa > Chordata > Actinopteri > Cyprinodontiformes > Poeciliidae > Alfaro > Alfaro cultratus. The sequence continues at coordinate 38,010 of CAEFZX010002018.1, read as the reverse complement.
TCCTTGGCATAAATCTCTCAAGTTCAATAGTTTCAAAAAACTTGAGCTCCCAGCAGCCCCCCTCTCTTCCCTCATCCCACCTAATCCCAGCTAATACCTTCCTTTCCATTGGCTAATGGCTGAGGGGAGCCTGGGTGAAGGCGTCTTAAATAGTCCGTGGTGAGAATGGTTTCAGAGAAGGAGATTCATGAAGCTGCAGGAAGAGGAGCTGCTGCTGCCTGAGGATTTATTTGGGCCTGAATTGGACTGGAGGCTGACTTCTGACTGGAGGAACTCGACTGATCTGAACGCAGTCTGGATCTCAGGTAATCTGGTGCTGAATGGTGGGACAGTAATCCAGCTAAATCTGATGTAATCATCATTAAAATAAAAATATTTTCACATTTAGATTATGTTTATTTATTTATAAGTAGTACAACATTTCATTACCCTTTTTAAGGGGAGAGATGCATGGTACCAGGTTATAGCAAAATATGCTAATTTCTACAGATTGGTGTAATCAAGTGACTTGAAGAAAAACCAGTTTAGTAAAGTGAAAATGAGTTTGGAAAAATGTTTGAATAAGTTAAACCTTTCTAATAACTACTATTACTACTACGATAATAATATTAATAATGATGCTGTAGCTACATTTAATTTTGAAAGACCAATAGGGCTTGTTGTTGACATGTGCTTAACCTATTTATCTTTTTTTAATTATTATTATTAGTTTTATGTATTACACATCATAAGCATTTTTATCCCCACATCTTTGTCTCGTATTTTCCAAGTTGTCGTTTTGGATTTTGTTTTGTTTTTTATTCATAAATGTCTACAATCGAGTGTAAAACAAACTAAAACTGTAATTTCATGTCTTTTACATGAAGATGTATAGTAGATGCATTATGTAAAAAAAAAAAAATCATTTAATTGCTGCTGATCCTGATTATGCTAAACGCCCATCTTCCTGACACAAATCTCTTAGCATTTCAGCCACTATGTACACAGTCCATCTAAATGTCCAAATACCTTATTAATACCAAGATAATTAATGCATGACACATCAAATATAACATATTTTTATATTTTTTTTATCAATTACAGTATTGCACAAACAAATATTGAGATGACGAATGTTATTTCATATTTTCTGTAGCTGTAAAATGTATTTAAAAAACATACACTGTGAGGGCAAGTTATTGTTACTCAAAATATTCTTGGTTTTATCATAAATCTTTGTGGTCCTCTGTGTTTATTTTTTATATTTCTGCCATTAATTATTCATTTACTCACTAACATCTGGAGTTTGTCCAAATGAGAAGGATTTTAATCAAAGAAATCCAGCAAAATGATCCAGATTTGTTTTCACATTCTTGCCAAATAGCATTATTTAAGATTTTTTCTGTGCTTCACGTGTAAAATAAAGTTGCTATATCATCAGAATAACTTCCTTTGTTGATGTAGAGTCGCGATGAACTCCCTAAGTTTCTACGGAACCACAGGCAGTGGCGTGTATCCCGTCCACGGTGTGAACTCGGTGCTGTTCGACCTCCGCCACCAGGTGGCGCAGCAGTACCAGGCTTTCCCCGCTGCTGCAGCTCCCACGGCGCACACCTTCTCTGTGGCGGAGAGGCTCGCAGGTGGGTCATCAGGTCCCAAATAAACATTCAGGGAAAAGTTCCAATCATCACTGATAAAAATAATAATAATAATAATAATGAAAAAAAAAAATCCAGATTTTAAATGTCAATCCTCTGTTGAGATCTCTATTAAAAATGAGGATTTAGCCTAAATTGAGTTTTATTAATAAGAGCTCATCTAAAGTAGCAAAGAAGATAAAATTATTATAAAGATATGGAGGTAGGTAGAACTACTTTAACTTATTTTTATAGAAGTTAAAATAAAAAGTAAATTTCTGAAGAGTATTCAAGTAAGTGATCAAAACATAATTTAATATGCAAAACTTACATCATCAGACAGATCAAAATATAAGGTTATGTGGAAATGCAGGTATTTTAGAGATCAAAAATAAATTACAAAAAAACATTTTTCCAAATCTTTCAATATAAAACTCTGACAAAAACTTCAGGTGTGTGTCTGTGTCTGGTGATTTTTTTGGTTAAAAATGGTTTGTTTGTCATTCAGTGAAGTTGTTCACAGTAAATAGAGCATCCAGAAATGTTATAGCAATACTTTATAATAAAGTTACTCAAGTGAAAGAAAATAAGAGTACAAGTATTTGGTGAAAAGGCTACTCATCTGATCATAAACATCAATCATCTAATATTTAAAATCACATCATTAGACAGACCAAAATATAAAGTTATCTGAAAATGTTGGTATAGTAAAGATCAAAATGAAAATAATTCATAAAACAAACAAAATCATGCAAAAGAAAAAATTTTCCAAATCAGTTTATTCATATAAAAACTTCAGGTATGTGTTTGTGTCTGGTGGCGTTTTGGTTAAAACAAACTTTTATTTACTCAGTGAAGTTACTCACAGTGGGTCGAGTATCCAGAGATTACGGTACCTCATGATAAAGTGACTTAAGTGAAGGTTTAAAGTAATAAAAAAGCTACTCGAGTAGAAGTGTCTGAGTAAATGTAACTGAACTCATGTTTGCGTTTTGTCCTGCCAGAGCTGATCCTGGAGGCTCGCTATGGCAACCAGCAGAAGCAGCGACGCAGCCGCACCGCATTCACAGTGCCGCAGCTGCAGGCTCTGGAGGAGGCCTTCCAGCAGACGCAGTACCCTGATGTCAGCATGAGGGAGAGGCTGGCCATGTGCATCAACCTGCCTGAGGCGCGCATTCAGGTGGCACCACCCTTAACCTGACTCATGCTGACGTCACTGTGCGAAAGTCCTGAGTCATTCCCCGTTTTCTTACATTTTAGTTGAACTTTCTGGGTCTGATCAGTTCTCAAAGCTTTCTGGAAATCCTTCTGTTTATGTTTAACGCCTGAAAAATATTATAAGAATGTTTTGGTTTTGATGTTGGTTTGTTTGAGTCCTTAACTCTGACATATGAATCATTCAGGTATAAAACGTCTGACATACTCAAAATGAAGATCAGATAGATAGATAGATAGATAGATAGATAGATAGATAGATAGATAGATAGATAGATAGATAGATAGATAGATAGATATTATTAAACAGTCCAGTCCATGTCTTTCATATTTGATATAAAGTTAACTTAAACAAAAATGAGTCAATGGAACAAATTTGAATACTTTATAATTTTTTAAAATGTCCTAAAACTTTTGTTGAACTTAAAATAACAGAGTTATTACTTCAAAAATTATTTTTTGAGTTACTTTAATTAATGGGACTGAGTTACCACAATATTTTCTTAGGTTTAAGTTCTTTCAACTTAATTCTGTCAGGTTTTGCAGTGAACAGATAACATAAAACTAAGCAAATAAACAAATTTGAATTACTTAAGAGGACAATTACAAGCAGACTCGGGGATGGCCAATAAATCAATAATAACCTACATCAATGTAGATGCATGATCAATACCAATAGATAATACGTCTGAAAGAATATTCAATCATTTCACTGAAGTCCAATCCAGAGGAAAAGCTTTAACCGCTCAATTTCTCTCAGCTTGCTAAGCTAGGTTGGTGGGATCAACTAATTCACTCGCTCTCTGGTTACCTAGCAACAACTTGTTAGGCAACTTGCACAGCATAAGTCCAATGTTCCGCCATTGTGCCAAATAACTGCTTAAAAATAAAAAAACAACAGTGTGAAGTGAAAATGTGGCTAAAATCTTACCAGTTTGGCAATGTTTCACATATTTAAAACAAAAAAAAAGAAAAAAGAATAGTCAAAATTATCGATATTGGCTGATATGAAGCACTTTTTGTGATATGTTTTTCAGCCATATTGTCCAGACCCAAAACTAAATTGGACTGCTGACATTTTAATCAATAATTCTGCCCTAAGTATAAATATTCTCTCTCTCTCTGCTGGTTTTTTGTGCAGGTGTGGTTCAAAAACAGGAGGGCAAAGTACCGTAAAGGCCAGAGAAGCTCCTCTCTTCTACGGGATTCCTGTAGGGACGAAACTCTACAGGGCAGCAAAACGTCACCGGAGGAAGTGAAGACAGAAGACAAGCAGGACGTCATCACATCACACGCTGAAAGCCAAGCCTCTTCGCGTTTCTGTCCTCCGCTCACTCCCACTGTGGATAAAAACCAGGATGCTAACTCTGACGTGTCGCGGTTTGCTCCTTCACTGCCGTCCGCGCCGCTTCTCTCCTTCTCGGCTGCAGATCGTTTCTGTCGCCCATCTCAGCAGCCACTTCTGTCTGCTGAGTTTCCACTTCCTCCGCTGTTCTGGCCGCTCATTCAGCAGCACTTCTCCACCTCAGGGAATCCTTCATCTGCTACCAAAAATGGCAGCTTCGCTCTTCAGACTAATTGCTCCACTAAAGTGTTGAGCCACCCTGACCTCTGAACTCATCTTGAATTTGATCCATTTCACCTTGAAATTATCATCCAATCTTCACTCAGATTGGATGAAGAACATCTGTGAATTTAATCTTTTATGTCTGGGCTTTGACTAGAACAGGGATGTCCAAACTTTTTACACTGAGGACCAAACTCCCCAAGCTGAAAGTGTCCGGGAGGGCAAAATGCTATTTTATTTTATTTCCACAATTAAAAACGCAAAAATATTATTGTGAATGCTTTCTCTTTTACCTGCACAACAATAAATAAAACATGTAATATTTTCCATTTGCCTCAATGTTTACAGTTATTTAAAATATTGGACTTATTACTTTCCATTTTTTAAGACAATAAAATTATTCCCAGAGACAAAAGTAAGAATTTTGCCTTACAACCTTTGCTGTATTTATGCTAATGTAATAGAATGGGTGTGCAAAAGTCTGATTTTGAATAAAAACATGCTGGAGGTTCATGACACAACTAATAACTAAGATAGAAACTTGGCGCAGAAAATCTTATCCTAAAAAAATTACAAAAAGTTTTGGATAGTCACATTTGTGCTGTTCTTGAACTGCAGTAAAGGGCCACACAAAATTAACCCAAAGGCCACAAATGGCCCGCGGGCCGCACTTTGGACACCCCCAAACTAGGCCATTGCAACAAATTCATCTACTTTGACTTAAATTATTCCTTTGTTACTCTGGCTGTATTTTTAGACCAGATGTCTGAAACCTGAGCATCCATAGATGCAAGTTTGGCTCTTTGGTAACTGAGGAGTTTAAATATAAATATAAGTACAACTGCAGGTTTTAGCATATTTTTATTAAATTATTTTATTAAATTTCCACAACAGAATGATACTAAAAGTACCAGAAATATATTTTTCTTGTGGTCAGATTAGAAGCTATTTGCTTTTTTTGTTTTTTTTAATTCAGTTTTTATGTTTTTTTCACGATGTAAAGCACTTTGAACTGCCTTGTTGTTGAAATGTGCTATAAAAATAAACTTAACTGACTGATTTTCCTCAAATATCAATTAGATTCATACTCATTCAAAACTTTTGTTTTCTCTGTTTAAAATCTAAAAATAGAAGTACATTTTTAGTTGTTCAAAAATGATAAATTGTCTGTCAAAAATCAGAAGTATTGGTTTTTAAAGGTTATGTACGGCTCTAGTAAAATATATTTAGCTGGTTTGGAAGCCAGAATGTCTCTTGTAACGGTTGCAAACCTCTGTTGATTTCATTTTGGGGTGTCAGAGTGAAAAGCTAGCTTAGTATCACTTCTCTTCCACTTTTCTTTGTGTGTCAAAGATTAAATATTTTTTACAATGCAAATTTTATTCACTGTGTTTTGTCTAATGGTATAAGTCAAGATAAACTATGTAATTTACTTTTACTTACACGTATTAACGTGGGACTCTTATTTTCCGTTTATTTTAGTCAACAGCTAGAAATATTTCAGAGGTGTTATATGGTTTCAAATGTAGATGTGAAAATGTTTTAGAAAGGCTTACTTTTAAGTGACTCAGCGCTGCAGCATGAAGGCGTAAAATTAAACAAATCCACCTCTTTTCTGTTTTTTAAAGCTTTGTGAGCCTCAGCAGTACTGATAGTAAAACTGGTTTCAGCATGCTGAAAAACAACTGCAGTTTGTTTTGACTAACTAACTAACTAACTAACTAACTAACTAACTAACTAACTAAACATGTGAGAAAATCTATTTCTGATACATATTACTTTAAAATGTAAGATTTGACTGATCATTGTCACAATAATAATGCAAGATAATATCATAAATTATCAAAATATACTAGAATTTCCTATTCCAATAAATAAGAAACAAGGTTAATAAAAAAATAAATAAATCAAAAAATAAAGAAAATATGCATGCATGTTTAAAAAACAAGATGTAAAAATTATTCAAGGGATGAGCAAACTTATTGTTTAGATTAATAAACTAAAAACACATTTTGTCCTTACTGCTTCATATTTTTTGATAAAAGTGTGAAATGTTGTTCATCACAAAATAACTTTTTAATTATTTGTCTAAATATACACCATTTAAATTAAACTCTAGTATTATCACAATAGATTTTTTAAATTTCATGTTTCCATTTATTCGTATTCCTTTGATACGTGGCATTAAAAGCACATATTCGCCAACTAAACCCAACCAGTTTAGAGCAGCTCCTGCGTACTCCTGATGTTTTGCCGTATTCTCCAAACCAGTTGAGTTAGTTTGTTTGCGTAACGTCGTGCAGAGAGAATGAGCGTGACGCTGCGCAGCTGAGAAAGGCTTAAAGAGACCACAGTGAAATCATACCGACGCTGAAGTTGGAGTCCGATTTGAAGCTTCCGACTCAGCACTTGTGTAAAGGGAGATTTCGCCTTTTAATTAGTCTAGCTCAAAATCTAAACTATTTAAGATGGTAAGACATGAGCTGAGTTGTTTTACACTAAATGCAGAATCTTTAAAACAATGTTTGTGGTTCTTTAAACTATTATTCTAATTGAAAATCAAAATACAAACATAAATATTTAATACTTTTGGTGTTTTTGAATTAAAACCTCCTTGAATTATCTGCTTAGAGACAAGTAGACAAGTCAAATCTTTACAGCACACGGATGATTTAGGAGACTATACATTTACTCTTTTTATTCCTTAATGAATCAAACAGCGTTATTAAGCCATTATGTTTTCAGGCTTACCTTTCTTGTCTTTAAGACAATTGTCAAGTCAGCAGGTATTTATGTCGGGATTTTTTTAGGCATAACATGTCCTTAACATAAATATTGCTCTAATTTTCTGAGAAACCGAATTTTGACTTTTCAGTAAGCCAAAACAAAGAAATTTTGTTTAAACCAAACAGAGATAAAAGCCTGAAATATATCAATATGTGTGAAAACATTCGTTTTGTCAGTTTGAAGTAAGTTACAAGTATAAATTATGTTTTCTAATTTGCAGTGATGCGCCCATAGAGCTTGTATTCTAGTCACTTTTTATTGTTAAAAAAATAATAATCTAATTCAAAAATACTTTATGTATCCGAAAGAGAAATTAAATGTTACCATTTAATTTCTCTTTCGGATACATACAAAGTATGTATGTGTCTTTTGTATGTATCCAAAAGATACATACATACTTACATATTTACTTTGGATACACAAAGTATCCAAAAGAGAAATTAAATGTTGCCATAACTAATCTAATCTACATCTCTTCAAAAAGTCATTGTGGATGGTAATGCTGTGACCTGGAAGAATCTCCAGTAGCAGTCAGTCCTACGATGATTCTGAAGAGGTCTCTGACTAAAGACTGTTGCTGTGACAGTCTTATGACTGTCATAACAGGCTAACAGCTCAAAATCAGGCAGCAGTGATAATATTTCATGTCCTGGACACCATCGGTTGTTGCTAAGAACTGCTAATCCACCTTATTTGCTTTTGCTACTCTCTGCATTGTCTTATGGTTAGAAAGCTGGGCTTGGTGGAATGATCCTTACCCATTGTGATCAATGGAAGAGATGGATTGGGTTTTGGGTGGTAGGTCAGGAATTATTTGAGCTTTGCAGATGCTAATTAGGTGCCCCAAGTTGTAAAATCAATATTGTTACCATTGATGTATTTTTGACAAGTATTGAAAACTTAAGAAGTAAAAGAAAAAACCCTTCCAGTTGGACAGCACCTAAAATCAGAGGGAATAAATGTCCAAACAATCAGGATCTCAACCAACCAAATTATGAAGAAAAATGTACAAAACAACAAATCAGATCTATCTAGAAACATGCTGCTAGCTTATGAAAATCATGATGTTTATAAAATCCATTTAAAGTTGTAGTTGTACCGAATACAAGTAAATATATTTTGGGGAACTGGATACAAATGAAGTTGTAAAAATAGAAATTATAGTTCTATTTTAAGTCCTCTCATGCCTTATGTGATGTCATCATAGGCGTGTTTTTGGAAAGCTACATTGAACAGTGAATCAGAAATGGTGTACACAAAAATAGCAAAACCATTTTTTTAAAAACTGCCACGGCATGTTCTTTTACAGATGTCAAGCTAAACTGAATTCGAGTTCGGTGTATTTTGTAGAAAATCTTGTCTGGTTAGCTTTAAATCGGGTGGAATAGTCCTTTACCTAATAGGAATCTAAAAATCAGACACCAACTTCATCGCTGTGAAATCATAGCAACTTGGGGACAAGAGGAGCTAAACGGGAAAGAAGCCAACGATCGAACAACCATGACTTCGACTGGGTTTCGATAGCTGAAAATTACAAGGTAACACGCTGTATTTTGACGACTAAAGTTGTTTTATGGAGGACGAGTGTTTTGTGACCCAGTGTCTCCGTTTGTGAGCGTTCCGGTTCGGCGTTCCGTGAGCTAGTTTGCTAAAATGTCTGTGAGATCCAGGCTGCGCCGCTTGGTGAGCTGTTTCGGCTGGTAGGATTAAGGAGTTGCCCGGCAGTGCTGTGGGTGAGATCCGTAGCCGAAGTTTGAGCCGTGAAACTACATTTTCAGGTGAATAAATTGTTTGTTAAGTTTCTTAACGTTTCCACAGTATCTTGTATTTCTCGCGACGTCGTTTGGGACGTTGTTATTTTTCAGTTATAAAGCATTAACTAACTAGCTCGGTAGCATTGGGTATGTCAGTCAATGAATATTTTATGCCCCCTCTTGCTTCTGCTTGCTCAGTTTGGTCACTAGCATTTAGGTAAGCTGTGGTGGTTTTCCTAAGTTGTTATCAGCGTAGCTAACGTAAGAAGGTTAGCTGTTTTAAAAAATTTTTAACAAACGTTGGGCCAAAATTGACGGTGTTTTTGTGGTTGCTAGCTCTTCTTAGCCCTTTTTATATGTTAAAAATCATGTAAACATTGAGAATAAACGGCATTACCACAATAATAATGAATTGCTGCTGAAATTATATGTCGTAGACTACAGTTTCGTAGTAAGAAATTATCAGCGACTGAGCGATTTGAAGCTAACCATTTAGCATCGTACTATCTGGCCTTGTCCGCGGTTAAAGCTAGGTTTTCCTATCGCTGAAGCCTCACTTGTTGTTTTTGAGATATTTTTGAAGTACAATTTTCTGTTATTATGGAGTTTCTAAAGGTGGTGTCGAGAATAAAGTCGAGCATTTGGGATTACGTGAAGCTAAAGCTAAATGACAGCTGTTAGACGCGCTTCGGAAGCTTGTTAGCCATTAGCTTCCCTCAACATACGCTAAAAGGCCAGTGTGTATGTTAGTAAAAATGTTAGCAAAATGTTCAAAATATATGTCAAAAACATTTCATATGAGATGTTATTATTAGAATAACTTCTCTTGATCCCAAGCTCTTGTATGTAGGATAAAAAAGGGGGAAGTTGCAACATATTAGGATAAGAAATAATCTTGTTTTATGTCTCTCAGTTTATAATAAACACTCAAAAATAAATGTTCATCACATAATTTGCGTTATTTTATTTCATCATTTTCTTTTTCGATTGTAGAAGTAAATTTTTCAGCAAATATTAATTGAGTTTTAAACATTTTAGTGGTTTGAAAACATATTAACTGTGTTATTATCTGGATCTACAACAGTGTGTAGTTGGATTTAAAAACTTTAAGTCTTTCTGCCCAACCATCCATCAGTCCAATGGACTTTACATTTTTCCATACATCTATCATTCATGTTTTCCTTCCTTCCTGGTTTTTGCAAGTTCCTTATTTAAAGCAGATGTTAGCCTCTGCGGTAGTGCCAAGTCGATTTACAATGTGAGTATTGATACATATCAAGGCATGTTTGGTGTTCTAGCTATTAAAATGGACAATTATAAGGATTTGAAGAGGTTGGCTTAAGTATTTGTAGATTTTAGTTATTTTTGGGCAAACATTGTTATGTTTGAGCTATTGTTCAAACATAACAATTTTTGCTCAGGTCATCGCATACGTTTTGAATAAATTGAATTTTGTTTTCTTTGTGCTTTATATAGGTACCGTCAAACATTTCCTGACCTACGATTTGATTGAAAAAGCAATCCTATTTAACTCATGGTGATTCAAAAGTCTTTGAAGCACCATTTCTTTTGTGTTAAACTTGAACAACTTGAGTTTTGAGTGTTGGCTTTATGCTTTCTACAGGGATTCTCAAAACTCTAACCCGCAGTAGAAAACATTTTTGGAGATGTGGGCACAGTAGTTACTATCACAAATCAAGGAACTGGAATCAAAACCATTGCTGCAAACTCACTGAAGGTAGCAAACATAATACCATCGTCATGCAAAAGAATGACACAGAAGGATACAGAAAATCCTGGTGTTTAGTACCAACTGGATCCTCTTTGTTCACATTAGTAGTACATTGCTAGCATCATTTTCAACAGAGTTATGTCAAAACAAATAATTCACTCTGAGGGATCTTTTAAAAAACATTAAAATAATAAAAATATTGTGCATTGACTAAAAAATCAGCCAGTTAAAGCATTTTAAAATCAATAAAAATCACAAAATCCCACCCCCTCAAAATTTTCTGCAAATATATCAATAATCAGCATAATTTGATGTACTTTAAATTTGTATTAAATTCATAATCATAAGATGCAGAAATGGGAATAATATTGAAATTTTCTTCATTTTAATCTTTCATTTTATGTTGAGATCAAAACGGCCTCCTCTATCAGGAAACCTGTAGCAGATTATAGTTTTTAGAAGAGAAACTCGTCTCACCAGGTCAGACCTCAAAGAAAGTATCATTCAGTATCAGCCAAGAGAAACTTTTTATTTGTTGCTATATTTGTAATTAAAAATATAACAGTTGCTCACTAAAACATGGCTAGTAATATGCAAAATAACAATATATCACGATGAAACCTGGACAATTTTAGGTTATGATTATATTTGTTAAATCCAGACATCTTGGATTGAGACCTTCAAGTTGTCTAAGGTCTATAAAATAAGCTAGTTATTCAAATTGCTTTGAATGCATTAGAAGGAAACTGTTTCAGAGCTTTTCTTTTATTATTAGAAAAATTAACATACATTCAAATTCATACAGAAACACTCAAAAATGTTAATGGTTAGCTCCCTGCACACACAAACAAACTTCAGCAATCAACAAACTATAATAGCAACTATGAGCTCATTGTCAGAGTTTATCACCAAGATGTTGGCAACCGTGTTGTCATTAATACTGTTTTACTTATATTTATCATCTTAGAAATTATATTCTGTGTTATGGACCAGACTGGTTGAAAATAATCTTAACTTTAGTCAGTGTTTCTAAATTGTGGTTTGGAGATTATCAATTAATCGTCTTTATTTTCAAAAATGGTGCTTCATTGCTGCAGACATTTAATCGCTGATCTAATATATTTTAATAAGCTGGCATCAAAGCTGTGCAGTTCATATCCTGTAATGACCAGAAACGGAAATAATGAGACTGACACATTTTACACGTAACAAGTTATTACAATCTTTACAGCTTTGCCAATAATCTCTAAACATTTCCTAAAGTATAATTAAAAAAACCCCCAAAAAAACGGTTTATTTATCAAGTTCTTTACAGATATAAACAGCGTTACCAGCAGTTTCTGTTTTGACTCAGAGTCTGCGCTGATTATAAACTGTCTTTATCTTACCATGTGGCTTTTTTATGTTTTTTTTAGATGAGATCTGCAAGACTAGCTCTAAAACCAAGAATAATTTAATCCAATGTGTAGTGTTCATTCAGCACCCATTTGAACAAAAACTCCCTGTGAAAAATAAACAGTTTCTGAAATAAGCCTTTATTTAAGTGGTGTACAAATTAGGTGATTTAAAGCCAATTGTTAGTTGAGGAGTTTACATTTTCTGCTTTCCTATATCAACACAGACAGGTTTTTACTTTATGGCATTTCTGCTAAAACACTAGTTTGTTCATTTTCACATTAAACTGTAAATCAATAGTTGTGCCTCTCATTAGAAGAAAAACACTGGATATTAGATTAAAACAAGCAAATTTGTCTAATTTTCCATTCAGTAATTCATATTGAAAATGTTTATTATAAGCCTTCTGACACATTTGTACTTACGGAGTAATGTTAAGAAGAAAAATGTTTTATTTTAGTGAGAACATATAAGTACTAAATTGTTTCTAAAAGCAATTCTTCTGCTAACCTAAAAAGCTTCTCTACCGTTTGCTCCTCTGTGTCATTTTTATTGTCACTTTACTAAATCAGATTAGTTGAACATTTTATTACTCTATTTTTCATTTCGCATAAATTTAATTGCTTTCATTAAAGCGCATTATTCATTCATTTATAGTATCCCCCCAATCCATTGGATATCTTATTTTGAAATGATAAACGGTGATTATTTTATTGCAGTGATGTAAAATAATCATCAGCATAATAATCATCTTTATATCATCTGGTTTAATTTGATTTGAAATGAGCTCAATCGATCATGTGACCAGATCAGGTGTTTTCATCTTACTTCCTTCTGCAAGTATCAGTCGTGTGTTACACAACAAGGAAGATATGGCAGAGTAATGACTGATGGCACGCAGGGCTGCGAGTCCTTTCTGTTCCCCAGGTGTGATAACGGCAGCAATAAAGAACTGTTGACCTTCACAGGTTTGCTGTGGACGTTTCTGTGAATCCTTAAAACATTACAGGCTTCAGTAATTGTACTAATTACAATAAAACAAGGTGCCATATTTGATTTGGAGTTAGACAAAGTGTGGCGTTGTTTACTGGAGGGCTTACTTTTTGTCTCCCAGATGTAACTGAATTATCTGTAGACTAGACGGTATCCGAACGCATCAAATTGGACGCTTTCCTGTGATGCAAATTATGTAAAGAAATGAGGCATTACATCAGTCATTGATCTGTGTAAGTGCCTTTCCATAGAGAAAAGTCTCTGGCTGTAGCTTTTGCGTGCATTACCTGCGCTCCTGATCAGCAGAAGCATCTCGGATCATAGACACAGTGGAGCTAGTGATGTGATCCGAATACTGTTACCTACAGAAATCTGGAAAAAGATGGTTGAGATTCATATTGCAACTTCCTGCTCTAACTCCTTAGAGTTCATCTTGAAAATTTTTGTACTTTTTATTTATTTTCAAGTGCAAATTTGTATTTTTATTTCCATGATTTGGACTCTAAAGTTCTCATTTTGAATAACTTCACCTAAGAGAGAAAATGTTTCTGAGTCGTCAAAATGAAAGTAGGCTATATCTATTTTTGTGAGTTACACACGTTATATGGAATTTTACTGAATAGAGTTTAATTGCATAAAAAAATCTGTCTGATGTTCTGTGGAATATTTCAGCTTGTATTGATTGCTTTATTGAATTTGCTTTGCACCAGTAAGCACTAAGCTCTTATTTCAGCAGTAGTACAAAGCAGCCACAGTCAGCATAATTTGATATCGAAGTAAAAAGCTTTTTTTTTTTTTTTAATTATTCCTGAAAAAATGACCTGAACGACTTAAGAACCGGTCATGGTTAACCAGATTTTCACGTGTTTTGTAGTAATTTATAGTTTTAGGTAATTTTTCCCCCCCCTACTTCTTATTTTAAAGTTATTCAATTTAATAAAATGTGCTTATGTTGAATGAATCAATACATCAAAATGGATTTCTATAGCACCTTTCATTAGAATGTAGAGCCTTTAAAGGTGAAAAGCAAAACCAATTTCGCTGCAAATGGCAAATAAAGTAGACATGGGCTCTTGAGATTCTCACCTTGAGTAATAATTTTACTACTTCACATTAGTATATTAGTAACAGAATAATTTAACCTCAGTGATTTTTGTTAAAAATCACTTGCCAACCACCTCTTAGTTTAGAAGCAGTAGTTTCTGTACAGCTTCACCTTAATGTAAGTGATTTATGTTGGTCTTTTAGTATCCAGATATAGACTATTCATACATTTTATTTCTTAAAGTAAGTTTTAAGAGATAATAGGTTTCTGGCAAAAGGTGATCTGTAGCCCCGACCTGAAGGTGAAAGTCTATAGTTTGAGTCCAGGATGTGTGGGGTTTGCAGAGAACAAGACGCCAAGTCTGAAGGAGCATTTTTAGCAACTTTCAAGCATAATTCTAAAAGAATTTCAGTATATATGTATGTGTACTGAAAAAATAATTTTTTTTAAAGATTTTTAGGAAATAGTGAAAATTTGTAAAATTAAATGAAAATAAATTTTTTTGGATAATGTATTTACATAATGTATTTTTTAATTAAAAAAAATTCACAAGCATGATGTTGGGAAGCTACTCTCATCCAAAGTGTTCAACATTAGTAAATGTAAATATAACAATTAGTGATATAACATTTATAATACAAGGGTGAAATTAGAGGTAATTTAAATATAACATAAACAAAAAGAGCAAGCAAATATAGTAAAAAAAATATATATATATTGTGGTTATTCAAAGCCTAAAACTCGCCCCAAATATAAATGTACATTAAAAAAAAAACTCAACTAAAATATTTCCTTAATTCAAAAATAAACGGTATTGTAAGTTTACCAAAAAAAATAAGATCCTTAAATATTTAAAAGATGCGTGTTTGGTTTACATTTAAAAACTGGAACAGTTTCAGCCTTCCTCGGCTCCTCGGGGACATGAGGGACCCTCGGAGGCGGAGGCTGTTGTAAGTTGCGGCGCCGTCGTATGCTTTAGTGACAGCTGACGTACTGGGAAACAGTTTCTTGTAGACCTCATTCACCAGAACTTTAATGCCCCAGGAATGTAGGCATGCTTGCATGGCTCACTGAAAATTTGCCTCACAAACTAAACGGAGGGGATTTTTCTTTTTTCATCTCACTGAAAGTTATGCATCAACCTGCTGACGGGGAAAAATGCAAATTCTCATAATTTCCAGTTTCATGTGATCAGTGAAGAGTATGTATAGGAGCAATGGATTATTTATTTATTTATTTTTTATTTTTTAAAGGAAGATTTGAGTTAAGATAACCTTTACATTTAAGTCACTTATAATGACGTGGGCTGTTGCAAGCTCTTAAAAACATTTTCTCAATCTATAAACTGATTAGTCTGTGTTTTGTTTTGTTTTTCAGACAGGCTGACATCAGTCCCAGCTGTTCCCGGTTTTGCTGTTCCTTGGACCTTTGGGTTGAGTCCAGTCGTAGCCGTGCAACATGGAGCGTCTCCACTGCGTGAATGAAGGCTGACCAGAAGGAAGGCAGCGCTCCAAATGACGTTCCCAAGTGGCCTTGTGGAAGCAGTAGCTGCGCGTTGGAGTGCTTTTTCATGATTACCGTTGCATGTATGTCAGCGGGAACAGCTTAGCGAAACCTGCCGTTTTCATCGGGCCGGGGAATGAGACTGGAGTCAAGAAATCCACAAGAAAGAAGTTCCTGTTTATAACCAACGTTCTCGAGAAGCTGTATGATTGACACACAGGCCACTTCAGCTGCTGTGTTGGCTCGTTTAAGTGTGCGCGGGATTTTTTAACAGCAACGCCTCTCCTCTGTTCTGTGATATCTGTCTCCCTCTTTAAAGTACCCTCCATTACTGTTGTTGGAGTTTCTATGGTTTGCATGGCTGGAGAATAACCGTGGAGAGGCCAGGGTATCACAAGCTTATGGATTTTGATAAGAGAGGGGGCAAAGGAGAGACAGAGGAAGGCAAAAAGATGTCTAAGTCAACGGCCAACAGGACTGGCGGCAGGGGTACAGGGACCAATTCTGGAGTTCTAATGGTTGGCCCGAACTTTCGTGTGGGCAAAAAAATCGGCTGCGGTAACTTTGGAGAGCTGAGGTTGGGCAAAAACCTCTACACTAATGAATATGTGGCCATCAAATTGGTAAGTGCTCATCTTTTGAAACTTTCCAATCAGTTGCTGTTACTTTGTCTGCATAGTTTGCATCCCATGTTACAAATGCTTCTTTGCTAATTTTATTAGCCTGAAAGTGTTGTTGATTTTAAAATGCAACAGTTTTTAAGTGACGCAGAGAAACAGGAAGTGAATAGAGTCTGTCTTTTTCCCACATCTGGACCTCATGAGCGTTTCTGCCTCTTGTTATGGCAAAGAAGAGGGCGAAAAAACTCACAGTACACATCTAAATCCAACAATTTATAAAGTTAATTTCAGATTAAACTGTTCTGATAATTGTATTCTTATACATTCTTATCCAGACTACATCAAACTACATTTCCATACTTTGGGACACATTTGGGGGACCTTGTTTTAGAAATTTAGACTTTTCTTAAACAACTGTTCAGTATTGGTGATGTTTATTTCGGTGAAACCACATGAAATGTCGAGGCTTGTTTGCTTTCTGATTGCCCAACAGTTTCCTCTGAACGCCTACTTCTCTTAACATCATTTCTGTTGCCACTTGTAGAGTTTGGATTGCTTTCTGATCAGTCAAACGTTCTTCCGCAGGAACACTTTGATGTCAGAAACATAAAATTCTGGTTTAGCCTAGTGTCCATACTCTTGGTGTGCTCGTCATTATCCCTACAGCTACTTCCATGTATGTTTTCTCATCCGTCATGATTCTTTCTCATGCGGATGCCATAATGTGTGCGTGGGCATTCAAAAGCTCCGCGGTTGGCATAAAGCCATAATTGCACTTCTGCTCTCCTGAAATCTTTAATTGCTCTCTCTGCCTCTGCCCCTTTAGCTCGAGAACCTCCCATCTGTTGGGTATTTTTACCTCTGTAGTGTCCAGCTATATCTGGAACGAGCAGCAGTGCCATCTTCATCTGCCGCCAGGACCTTGTAGTCTCACTAGCATCTATCTGGATGAATCATAGAGAGGATGAAGTGCTAGACTCTAGAAAGACCCAATGAAGGCAGGGTCGCGTTTGTATTTTCACAAGTTATTTTTAAGTTCTTAGGAAGAAAACAGGCTTTTTTTTTTTTGCTGTGAATTTCATCTTCAAACTTGATTTTAACTTGCGTCATTCAGATTTATTTCAATTCAGTTAAAAAAAAAACTGTATTAATCCACAGAGGAAAATTAAAATAAAATTTTTTTAGGGGGCGCCTTATGGAATACAACAAAAAATGAACATGCACTTGGCACCACACTGTGACCTTTTCTGTTTGTCACCTCAATTGCGCGTCTAATCTAAAATAATGCTTACAAAGTCTTGGCGTCATAAAAGGGAATTTGATGATGCAAGTCTTCTGACTAATGTTTTGCTCTGGGTTTTAAGTAAGTTGCAACATTTGGATGCACCCAGACTGTTTACCGTTCCTTTATCACTTTGTCTACTAAGTTACTGGATATCTTGAAGAGTCACATTTTTGTCATTTCACTTGGGGATTAACAATTCAATGCAATGATAGTTTTGTGTGTGAGATGTGATAGTTTTGAAATCTACAAAATTTATTTTGTTATTTTTATTTTCATCTTTTCATCAGCAATCACAAATGGCATCTGTTTAAAATCTAAAACAGGTCAGTGTAGAAAGGACAATAGTTGGCTGTATATATAAAAAAAAGGCTTAAATGAAAAGTTAAATTATAATGGCATTATCTGACCAGAAGGTGACATTTTTACTGTTGGGGGAAAAAATGAGTTCAGCTTCTGCTTCAAATTAAATGAACAAGCATCGTATGAGTTGTCTTTGTGCAGCGTGTTGCTCATGACTCATTCGCCATTAATTTGTTAAAGGTAACTGACATTTATTAATGTCACTGCTATTTATTAAAATAACAACTAAAGGGCCGCATAAGATTAGAAGATCGTGCAGTGGTGATAATATTGGTAAATATTGAAGTAGACACTTCTTTTCTTCTCTTTGTACTTTAGCATCTCGAACATCTACTGCCATGAAACTCAATTCAGTAGAAAATTAGTATTAGACACAGTAACAATACAATTACTGCATTCCAGTCCTTTGTGATATTAACATTTTGCACAATGATATTGCTATGGTGATATGTTTTGCTTCCCAGAACAAGTACGTTGTGAGCACAAACACACAGTCCAGTCATCGTTAAGATCCTTGTTTTTACAAGCAGAGAATATCCTCTAAGCTTCTTTAACGGTCTTCAGATGTGACATTTGAAGTCGAGTGAACATCTGAGGCTCTTCTTGGGGATTTTTAAGGAAGTTGCATCACTGGTGTTTCGACCTCCATCTGTCCAGTCATTGTTTCTTCCCATTTATTGTTAGCGCTGTGGTGGCTTTTGCCCTTCTCATTGGGTGGGAGGCGCGTATATCCTGTAAAGGTCACCAGTCCATCCTATGGAAAACGGACACTCAGTACATATAATCCTGCTCACACATGCAATTTAGAGAAGTCAATTCACCTTCTAGTCAGCAGGATTGTAGTAGGAAACCAGAGTACCTAGAGAGAACCCACAACTGCACAGGGAGAACATGTAAGGGACCATCATGCAGATTCCCAATGTTCATCATGTTAATGTTTTTGACTAAACATCAACGGTTTGCACACTTCCGCTAATGTGCTAATAGCAGAGAAAATATTTTGTTTAATGCTTTAGTTAACTTTGAAAACATTTAGCACCCTTGGCGTCTCCTAAATTAATGTTTCCATATAAAAAAGAAAACACTAATTTACTGTTTTGTAAACTTTCATTAGAATAAATTTTGGCATCTGTGAAGTTTTGGATGTCAACTTTTAAGATTTCTTCAAGTACTTTGTCGTTTATATTCATTCTCTTATTTTGAAGTGTGAGAAGACCACTTTATTGTAAAATAAAGTTACAGGTTTTTCCTCACTGTACCTTTAACATACAGGAACAAAATAAAACATGGACAGTAGAGAGCAAGATATAAAAATACATACAATATCTGAGCGCATCATAGAACATGCAAATTATGTCAGAATTACATTGGTGCTTGAGGGTTGTAGTCTTTTGAGGGCAGATATAATTTGGATTTAGCTCTTTAGCATTAGCTTCTGCTAAATACTGTATTGGTGTAGTTCTTTAATGTTAGCAGGACTAATGTTTATGATTAGTGTTTTATACCTTACTTTTTAGTTTAGTTCACCACTGGAAAAAACAAAGACTCCTTGGACCATTGCTGACATAAAGCCGTTATAATATTTTAGGAGTTATATCCTCGCCAACAATATGGGCACTCCATTAAATCTGAGAAGTTGGTGCTAAGTTCAACAGACAAACCAATTCGGATTGGGAGGCCTTAATGGTGCCTGACTCAGCTGCAGGCAGAGTAGGGTTTGGTGACAGGTTGATGCTGAGCACTGAACTTGTCTAGTTGTCTTTTATTTATACTTGAACAGAAAGGGAAAAAATATTCATGACTGCACAAATGGTAGCTGCGCCAGTGCAGCCAGGGAAAAAGAAAAGGGTTTGACTCGACAGAGTTTGTGGTTGCGTTCTGGAGCCCTTCGCAGTCAGGCAATTATTTATCCATTAATTTACAAGTTGTTTTAGTTCATGAGACCAACATCTGTTTTCCCCTGAGTCAATCGATCAGTTGGCCTAGTGCTTCATTTTTTTTGGTCTATGCAGAAAAAAATTAGCAAATGTTAATCTTAACACATTGATTACGTAAAATCTAAATGACTTGTCTTCTTGGTAAAAATTTAATGGTATAATTTATTACTTTGACTGCTTGAATAAAGGTTGATGATTTACCACACAGCCAAGAATGTGACTTTGTTTATTACTCTGATATGGCTGCCTGATTTTAATCTCTTTGTTCTTGTTTGTGATAGATTGTAAACACCAGTTTATGGAGGAGTATTTGCCGTTTAGTTGAGACCTTTTTATCGTCTGTTTTTTTTTTGTGTAGTCGCTTTGCCCTTTGAGGCACATCTTCCTGCAGCTGGGATGAAGGGGAATGCCACTGTGAGCACATGATCAGACAGATGTGTTGCACGCCTGTCCTCCTTTCAGCTGCTGTAAACGTAGCGGCAAAAGCAAGAGAGAAGGGAGAAACAGAGTGGTGAAAGGTTGCCTTTGTTGGAAGGCCCTGTCGACACGACCGTCGTTCCAGCTGCGTGTTTTCTCTAACTGACAGACCTTTATGCGACCGAGGGTACACTGGGCGTTTTAGGGGAGATCCAGGGATCTCAAAGGGAAAAAAAACAGTTTGAATGTTTAAATTAGCCATCCGATATTTCTCCATCTGTCTTCAGTTTATCTTAAAAATGCCATCGATCCCTTTC
This sequence comes from Alfaro cultratus, assembly GCA_903066825.1. Classification (NCBI taxonomy): domain Eukaryota; kingdom Metazoa; phylum Chordata; class Actinopteri; order Cyprinodontiformes; family Poeciliidae; genus Alfaro; species Alfaro cultratus. Next base: position 17,467 of record CAEFZX010002018.1, on the reverse strand, counting down.
AGTTCGGATTTCTCTTCTCCTGTGTTTCACAGTGAGACAGGAGGATGAGGTGAACTTCTCACAATCACTTCTGATATCATCAGTTTATGAGTGATAATTAGCCGTAGAATCCTCTCCGCAGCGATTACTCCCTTTGGCCACGATGAGCGGCTGTAATATCTCTGGGAAGCTTGTGGGACAGCAATAAGTGAATGCCATAGTGTTGACACTTATTGTACAGTGCAGGGTGTTTCTGTCAGAGGCTGATATTGGAGTGACTATCTAGGAGGATGAACAGAGCCCCACTGTGCATTGTGTGTCAGCCATGTCCATACACTGCAGCGTTTTACAGGGACTGAGAGTAATGAATTTATAGTCTGGTTGCCAAAAAAAAAAAAAAAAAAAACAGATCGTAAAACTAATATTTGTTGATGTATAGTTGTAAAAATTTACATTTTTAGTTTTAAATTTTTTTGTGACAGATGGATATGAAGGAGACTTGCATTGTGTGTTCAATATCAGTTAATTAAGGATGACAAAAAGACAAACCTCGTTGTTATTCCACCAAATATTGATTTCTGAACTCTTCCTGAGTTAAAGCATTGTTTCTAAATGAATATGAACTTGTTTTCTTTGCATTACTTGGGGTCTGAAAGCACTGCATATTTTTGTTATTTTAACCATTTTTTATTTTCTACAAATAAATACTAAATTTTTGCTTGTAATTTCACAGACATGTTGTCATTAGTTCATAGAATAAAAGAACAATGTTCATTTTACTCAAACATACACATATAAAAAGTAAAATCAGAGAAACGGATCATTTTAAGTGGTCTTTTATTTTTTCCCAGAGCTGTATGTAGCATTTTTAGTTTGGGACTGACCCATAGACACAAACATGATCATCCGTTTCCATCAACCAGATTCCCATTCATCTTTTAATATCAGGAAATCTTTCATTAAAACCTCTTTCTCAGAAATGTGCAAAGGTTATGTTTCTGTTGGTAATTGTTTGCAGTGTATATTGAACAGTAATGATGAATACCTCCTGTACCTGTTTTTATGTAATGGCTGAGTCACTAATGCAGAGGCATTTAAGCGAGATGGTTTCTCTGAGTGGATTTGCTCTCGGTGCCGGTCAGTCGTGATATTAGGATGGAAATCTGAGGTGTTGTGTCCAGCTCTCCTGTCTGCCTCCCACTGAAGCATGATAAGCAGCTCTGGTTGCAGTCTAGCTCAGCAGCTTACACAAGCTGGGCATGAGGCAGTTGTCGGAGAACTGTGAAGCCACAAAAGCCTTATCAGCATGTTTTTCTGGAATTAAAGTGACATTTTGACGATTTAAGGTCCTCCCTTACCCCTCTCAGGCCTTCGGGAGTGCATGCTGGGCAGACTGAATAAATCCTGGGATGTCAACAGCATGTAAAAAGCCTACCTTCAGTCAACTAGCTAATCCCCTAATTAATCAGTAGCCAGAAGCAGCCCTGTTTGTTCGCACAAACGCACATTGTTGTTTCTTTGAGAAGATTTGGTTCTAAAACCTTCACCGGGGGTCTTGCTTGCAAAATTGTTGGAGCAGATAAATTGTGCAGCATCAAGCATGATGATGCAGTTTAGGTCAGAAATGCTTTAGTGTAAATTGCAACCTTACAAAATAAATGGGTTGGAAAATGGAGTAGGGTGTGTGCCTGCGAAGCACTGTGTGCTGTGTAATTGCACCTTCAAGGGTAACATCCTGGATGGATAACGGTGAAGCACTATTCACTTTTTCCATTTGAACCTTTCCTGTCGGAGTCACACTGACATTGTTCATTATTTTAATTCAATATGAGAAACTATAGGTCACTCTATTTTTATTAGATCAAGGTGACGGCATGAGTTTCCACTTATGTTTCTGTCTTCAACTTGTGTGTAAAGCATTTTAATTGAAGAGGTAAACTAGAACCAAAATAACCGAGACAGAATTGGATGATTATAATTTGGCAGAGGAGGGGAAAAAAAAAGACCAGAACCACACCTCGGGCTATTTTTAACAGTTTTGAGATGTACATGTTTGGAAGGAGATTTAAAGATGTTAAGGATTTTTGGATGGATTTTGTTGAGGGGGAGTGATGAGCATTTCAAATGTTTTTTTTTTTTTTTTTGTAACATTTTACTCATTTTACTACACATTTTAGGGTTTTAATACGAGAATTTGTTCTTGCATTATTATGCCATTCCCATTATATTATTTAAAAATGATCACTAAACAACAATATATTTGGGATAATTTATCATCCAGCAAAATTGATCGTGACAGGACATTGGTGTGGTTCGCTTTCACCCTGCTCTGTGTCAAACCTGACTTCAAATATCTGGATGGAACAATGTATGTAAGGGAAATCGTTTTTTAAAATTTTATTCACTCTGAAGCAACTCTGTATAAGACATAAAGTATAGCTGCCGTGTCGGAATCAAAGTCTCAATAGCTGAAAATCATAATATTTTTATTTTCACACTGATAGTGATACACGTGTGCAGCGGTAGGAGTTACCACTCAGTGTTTGCTGATGTAATTGCCTTGTTTTGTTTGGTACACCCAGTCTTTGAGGGTAAATTCAAGGCAAAAAATTTAAGAGAAAAAAAATATTTTTGGGCCTCAAAGTCAAATAGCAACATACCAGAGAAACTAATACCGTAGCCAGCTTGACAAGCACTCAGAATGATTTCTGGTTCAATTTTAAACCTAATGCAAATACTCTTATTACAGTACATTGTAATAAGAAAGTCAACAACAAAATTTTTTATCTACTGTTGCTTGAGTGCGCTGTGTCATTACCAGCCTTTTTTAGAACCTACTAAATTGATATTTATCAAGTAGAGACTCACTGAGAACACAACAGCGTTTGTTGTTTTTATGCCACGCCTTACTCCTCTGTTACTGGACAAAGGAGTTGTGCCAATAGGCTTCATGTGAGTGGAACTTCCCGTGAGTTTGTGTGGATGCCCAGGTACGTTTTATGTACGTTTTGCTCTTGTCTTACAGTAGCCTTTCACTTCTGCATATTCTTATTGAAGTACTTGTGCCTTAGTTTTTTTTTTTCTTTCTCAATATATGTTGACAGACTTGTTGCACTAAAGTATTTTTTTAATACTTCCTGGGCATAAACCAGCTTTCACTGTATGAGAACTTAGACAAAACAAGGAAATGCTGATCTTTTTATTTAAAAAAAAAAAAAGTCTTTTGAAATCCATAACACACATTCAGAGTAGGTGACGATAGCAGCAGAAGGTGTTGCTGAAGTTCTTTTTAGTAAGAAAATGTCAATAACGTTCCTAAAGCTAAATCTCCATTCATTTAGCTTTGTTACGCTTTTTAAACAATCATACAAGATTACAAATACAGCTGTCTGTCTTTAGATGGTATGTGTTTTCAAACAGCAATAGTAATTCCATTAAAATAATTTTTTGACTGAAGAAATTTGTGCAAATAAAAAGATTTTCACTAATAAAGCCGCTGAATATTGAAAGAAACCGTTTTATTTCTGTCTGTGGTTCATCCCCCATGCTTCACCCAGCTCTAAGTTTTGTTCCAGCAGCAGTAAAAAAAAAAAACAACTACTACTTTTTGTAATTTATCTGTAAGGTTATTCAGTCTGTAGCATGAACACATAGTGCACACGGCACTCATATAGGCGTGTTTTTATGAGTGGAGATGATATTTAAGTGGTTTTAGAATGCTTAAATAATGTTATTTTGACTTAAAAGTGCATAATATTTTCCTTACAGGCTTTTTTATGACTCTTTGAATGAGTTTCTGTGTCGGTACATCTGCTTTATAATGCTAATTATTATCTTGACAGAATAAATAGCATCTAAGGAAGAAATTGAGCAAGCTTGATACACAAAAGAGACAAACTGGACCATTCTGAAGTTTGCGTATGTCCAGCTAAAAGTTACCTTACTTAAATACTGCTACATTAAACACTTGTTTCTCTTTGGTGGCTCCGATCAGAGCCAATCAAGGGAAAATAACAACATGATTTAAATCCTTGGCTGATTGATAAGTACATCTCTAGGAATATCACAAATATTATAGTAACTAGGGTTGTAACAAAACCTCCAGCTCCTAAAACAAGAAACAATGGCTTCCCAAAAAATTTACAAGACTTTTGATCATGGCTGCCAAACCAAAAACTCCTTAATTGGTGTATAAAATACACAAATCTAGGACTAACAATATGTTTATTTTGCCAGATGTGCTATAACGATGTCACGTCGCTGTAACTATAAATGTTATGGTGTAACCCTTTCATCCCTGGAGTGTAATTTTAATGTAGAATTGGCTTTATAAATATGTGCCATTGAGTCTGGCGGTGATGATAAAACCCTCCATTAAAATTTGGGGTTATGCAACAACTACAAAAGTCCCGATTGAACGGTCATAGTTCAGTTCTGTACAATCCTTGCAGTCCAAGATAATCACATTGGAGTTTGTTAGGCAGCTAATGGCTCCATCTCAGTATGTTAAATCTGAAACTGGAGATGTGCTGCACAGCAGCCAGCTGTTGCTCTCTGAAAACGCTTTCTCATTTATACCACAGACACCTCTGATCTTACAGACGGCGTCAATAAAGATCCCCGCCGCCATTTTCAGTTGTCTGGGATCATTCAGCAAAACTCTGCATGCTGAAATAAGAACTAATTAGCCCAAGAATAAATTAATCACACTGCATGTTGTGAAATGGTTCAGTGTGAGCGAGCAAAGGTCAGCAGCTATTCTGGGCCGTATGCATAATGCTGGGTCTGTTCTTCTGGACGCAGCATACATATACACACCGTGTCACAAGTCACATCGGGTTCATAGATGATAAACAACGCAGATATTTATTTATACATTGCATTAGATCATCCCAGCTGTCCATCTTGCTCATACTGTCAAACAGCATTCACTTTCTTTCCTCACCATGCCCTCATGCGTTACGATTTTTTATTTAAACATATTGAATGAATCATTTTAAATAAAAAAGAAATACAGATTGAAAACTCTTCATGTAGGACAGAGCGTTAGGGCCAGACTAACAGACTTTGTTTTTGAAATTACCAGAATATAATTGTAATTTTATGTGCACTCCTACATGAAAAAGCATGTTACTGATATGTTAAGTAACACTTTTGCATATAAGAAAATGCTAAATCTTTAAGCATGTATTCATCATATTATCAGTAGCAGGACTTTGAAACGTTTGTGCAAACAACTGTATTTTGAAGAAAGTATGACGCGGATTGAGCTGCTCACTTCAAATGTTGATAATTCAGCTTTTTTCCTCCTTAAAACAACCTTTTCCATAAGTTTATCCTTGCATGTGTTGTTCTTATTTCTATTCAAGACTGTTCAGGTATGCACTAAGGAAGATAAAGACTCAGAAAACTGTTAGTGATGAAAAACCCTGCCTCATCAGGCTCTTGCAGCTCGGCCCTGGTCATTTACACAGCTACAGCTTAGTCCATCTGCTGGGAATAAAGATGACTCCTAAGTACATGAAGCTGCCATAAGCCTGTGTTTCCCATTGTAAGCTGTTTTAAAGGGTCCTGCAGCTTGCTGCCATCTGTTTTATTTTATTTTTTACCTCCTCTTTATTTATATATTTAGTATTTTCTGTCCCTGTGCTCTCTGCCGTGGCCTGACTTGTGTGAGACACACTCGTCTGTGTTCATGTGGGAGGTGGATGACGCTGCAGCAGTTCCCCACTCCACCTCCCAAACCAGTCACGTGTTTCACTCCCACAGGCCTCCACTCCTCTCTATTGCCTCTTGTCTTCCACTCAGTTTCGTCTTTGTTGCGTTCATAGTTGCATTTATTCTCGCCGTGATGTCTCCTGCGCTGACCAAATGATCAGATAATAGAGAAATAATCCAATGTCTTTATTTTTTTGTATTTTCCTGTAGTGTAAATATGGTTTTTATGGAATCAACCTGGATTATCAGGAGAAATATGTGGAAGGCACTTTAATTTTCTTTCTTTAAAGACAAACATTTCTATTGAGGTTTTCTTCTGACAACATTTTCTGGTCCTGTTCAACCAATTTTGACAGATTTTGATTTATTCCAAATTAAAAAAAAGATGATTTCTGAGTACAGCAGAAAGTGAAAGAGTTTCATTATTGTTCATATTTTTGCATTAAGACATTTTTTTTATTAATTTAAGCTGAAAAAGTGCATCAAATAACATGTTAGTTGATGAATTCACTGATGAAAATATTGGAAGTTTTTAATTCTTCATCTGATGAATAAAGAACCAAAAAATGCTTCTTTTCCAGTTTGTATTTTTAAAGTTGATCAAATCTCCAATCTTTAGCCAGCTGGTTATTGATAGTTTTATCTAAAAACAAAAGATTAAAAATGAATTAATATTTAGCACTTTAATTACACATGTATCTCTGATCTCTTAAATTAATGGATACAACTGGTTATTTATTAAACTCTTCTTATTCTCTCCTTGCTGTGCCTCCATTTCATGCCATTTTGCCTTTTACTTGTCTTCTTTTGAATTTATGAGAAACCTTTTCTGTATTAGGGTGCTTTGCTTAATGACTAAACGTCCAAACTCCATCTTTTCTGCCCTTTGTGTTATTTTCCCCCCTCAGTGTCTTCCTGCAACGTGATTAAAAGAGGTTTAATCATCAGTTGACCTCGGCTGATGTGAGATTCTCGGGTGTGATGAACCGGAATAAAAATAGAACAACATTTTTCTGAGTGCCTTTATTTAAAACAACAATTATATCCTACTGCTAATACTCCCTTAAAAATATAACATTGTAAAGAATATGATCCCTGTTTTCTTTTCTTCTCTTCTTTGTCTGAACTTTATAGAGCAACACAAAGCGTCAATAGGCTCATATATAAGCAGATGGCTGGCTGTGTTTTCCACACCATGATTTTCTGTTTTTCACAAACAGAAATATCTTGAAGACAGCTGAATTTGTGTCAAAGAAAAGCATTTTTTCCACCTAGCTGGCTGGCAGTGTGCAGCTAGAAAAGCTAGAAAAGATTTTTTTCCTAAATTAACCAACTGATATTGATGTTTTTTGGAGTCAAACATGTGACATGTTGACATAGTAATTTCATGGTATGTCGAACGACATTTCAAGCATAAATGCTGTACTCTGCTTTAACCGAACTGTCGTTTGCCTGTTGAATCAATCGAGTTGAATATTAAAGATTAAGGCAGATTAAGGGCAAGGAATTAAGTTGATTGTGTTGGTTCTAACCTTGCTACGTTTGTCTGAAATGCCCTTGTCATCACCAAAGTGGGGTTAATCAGATTACATTTTAGGTTGTGAGGCTTCAGCTGGCAATATAATGAACAGTAGGACCTGGTGGCTTGAATATCAGCCATGTCATCACAAAAGCTGCTGTGTAGCAGCTTAAAACACTTTGCATCCAACCTCATCCCTCACAGTCAACTTAAGCAAAAGAGTGTTCAATCATCTCTTTCCAAGAGCATAGCTTCGGTTAAAAAAATATAATAATGAAATTAATAAAATGAAATGGACATTTTTAAGTTGATTTGATTTATTATCTGCTGTGTATTTATCATTTCTTTGTCTTTTTTCTTTCAGGAACCCATAAAGTCCAGGGCGCCACAGCTCCATTTGGAGTACAGATTTTACAAACAGTTGGGAAATTCAGGTAAGAGAAATTCAGAACATTGAACAACAGATCAATGTCTAATCAAATACTTTAACTACTGACTCCTTTGTAGACTACAGAGTATGGAAAACACACACAACTCCAATGATCTGTTATATATTTGTCTTATGAACAGAATGTACATTTCTACTAATAATTATATTGCATATAATATTTTAAGGTAATTCCTCCAGTGCCCAGTTTGCGCAATCACTTCATTTATGTCATTAAATTTGTCGCAATAAACATTATTGTTTTTGCCCAATATGAAAATTTATACAATTCTGCATTTTTATAAATACATATTTTTTATTTTTATAAATGAAACTTTATAAATACATTTTTAAATATTTTTATTTATTAAAAAATATATATTTTTTAAATATATTTTTATTTATAACTATAAATAAAAACATTTATTTCACTTTATTTGTTTGTTTTGTTTTTGGTTGCTGTTTTTTATTTGGATCTTTAAAATATCTTCCAGTGTTTATTTCTTATTTGTCTTTGAGAGGGCGATCTTGAATTATTATCCCATTATCAATATATTACTTAAATGGTATAAAAACAGTAATATTATTGCTTATCATAATAATTTTGGAGTCATTTATTTAGAAAAAGTTGGTGTAAATTTTTATATACAGTGTCATTTCACTGGTTTGGTTATATAATTAGTGACAATCTATTGTCTAATATGTTCCTTTAAAGATGTTTCATATTATTTAGCTTTCTCTCTCAATAAACCAACTTGCTGTCTGGCATAATTTTAATTATATCACACAGCTGTTTGATAATACACTTATCTAATCTATATTGTTATTCCTTTATATGAAAGTTTGTTTTTTTATTAGAATTATATTGGAGTTTAGCTTATAAATGTTACAATTAAAGCTGTATGGGTTTAAAAACTCATGCTGAGAGCTTGTGAGAGCACGGTTTTATTAATGTGCAAAGGTTTATCTTCTAAGTGATCCTCCCACATCAAGTGTGTGTCCTGTGGTCAAATTTAGTGCCACGTGCGAGAGCCTTGGCTTCTTGCACCAAAGCAAAAGCCCTCCAGTGTTGATAAGGAGTTGGGGCATTAGGGTAGTCCTTGACTATTTATAGCTGGGCCTCTACAAGCATTCAAGCCATTATGGTGTCTACTTGGATAGCTTCCCCAGTCTCAGTATCCTCTGCCTCAGTGATTAACTGTGTCCTGCCTGCAAACACTCACCACTGTCAAGCTACAGACGGTTCTTTTTGTACGGCTTCATCTTTTATTCTGACATGTCAGCTAATCTTAATCTGTGTTTACCAACGAATACACAACACAGTCACTCTGCTCGTCACATTCAGTGTCATTACCATGGATATGGGTTTCTGTTTTCCTCTGGTTTGCTAATCACAAACCTACAGAGCTGAAACAATTAATCTGATAAATCTTGACGAATCAATTAGTGAAATAATCGTCAAATCATTTTGTAACCGAATCGACTTGAACTTTCTGAAAGAACACACTCGAAGGAGTAATTAAGCCAAATATGTACAAAAATTATATTTTATATATATTTTGCATTTAATATACAAAAAATACCTTGTTCATCTGTAAATATGTTGTGCCTAGAACTCCTCAAATGGAATAGTTTTTGCTATGCAAAAAATTCTATTATGCACTTTTGCTATTCAATTATTAATCAATTAATCAAAACAAAAAAAATCAACAGATCAGTTCTTTGTTGATGTTTAGCCAAACAGAAATCGCCGATCTTTTCACATGTTGATATCAGAAGTATGAGGTCACGGGGTCAACAGTGCAAATTAAACCTGCTAAAAGGTGTTGCTCCTCACTGGCCGTCCTCACCTGCATTAGCACTACGTTCACACAGCAGGGCTTGGCGCTCAGTTCCAATATTTATACTTATTTTGTGTGGTAGGAGGAAGTGTAGCTTGACTGTGTAGCATGGCAGAAATCTAGGCGATAAATCTACTTATGTTGTCAACTTAGCTAAATGGGGACATGTGACCCTGCTCGTCCTGCCCAGGCCGAGAGCCTCAGATATGTCATAGTGTGGACTACTCAGCTCTTAATGCCACCAGGGGCTTATCTGCACACTCTTAATTCTGCCTTGCTCTAAACACAACCCAGCTGTTGAGTCTGCCTTGGCATGTTTGTGACTAAACTAACACTGAAGACTGAATCTTTCTTTTAAAATTGGCTGTTTTTATTTGTAACTTGTATTTGGTAATGGAAACTGCATCTGTTCTGTGTAGTGGTTGATTAGACTTTTACAGTTGCATATCTGTGGTTATATATGTTTGATTGATGTCAAATATGGGAAGGTTTTATTAATCAGTGGTGGGTTTTAGCTTCTAATGGACCCAGTAAGACTGGAAGGATAATGTGGTAGTTAACTGAAACAGGATCTGCTCTGAATGAAAGTTTCAGGACTTATTCATGGTATTCGGACACTACTGTTATCTCATAATTTAGGTTATATCTTTATTGTAGAACGTTTTGCTTTATTTTAATTTTTATGTTTGTGCCTTTTTGTGTTCTTTTTGCCTGTGATTTAGCTGCTGCTGTTCCCTCTTTAAACTGCCTCCGGTTGTTCATAAATCACAAATTAAGGCAATCGTGTTCCATGTTTTTCATCTTGACCACCAACAAATCCACAGCTGTAGAAAACTCAGTAAATGATTCAGTCTCAGAGACTTTCAATTAAATCTATTTGTTTCTCTATCAGCAAAATCTTTGCTGTAGCTCTGTGGTTTGGAGTTTAGATTGATGTGAATGTGTTTTATTTAAAGTAAAGTTGTTTCAGCCATTTTTAATTTGTGAAAACACTCTTAAACTCTGAAAGAAAACCTGCAAAAAACAAAGCAGAATTAATTAATAGATAATCAATATTTAAATTCATGTAAATAGCAAGAAAACAAGGCATAGATTGAAAAGTGCAGGTAAAAGCATATGCTTTTCATTCCTTCACTTTTTATACATATTCTAAAACTAAATCTCCAATGAGATTTGGAGTCTGTAGACAAACACCTGAAAGGAAAATAATTTGATTTAATTGTAATAATTGTATCTTTTATGACTAGTTTTCAGCCTCACATCTTTTTTTTTTTTTAGTTGTAGTTGTCTCTAGCGTTTCCTGCTCCATTCTCAGTATGTGCCAGCATAAATGCTGATCAGATTTCAACCTTGTGAGAACATCTTCACAGCATTAGACCTAATGGACATCACCTCTCCTCTTCAGCCTTCTCTGTTCTCTGTCTTCCGTCCATAAATCTTTTGTGTGCTCTCTCCCTCTCTTCTTCCGTCCTCCTCTCCTCCTCTTTCCTCATTGGTTCCCATCATTGTAGAGTAACATTGTCTTCTGCCACCATGATGCAGTCTTGCCTCTGACCGTCGCCTGAGAAGACCCGCCTGCAGAAACAATGGGCTGGATTGTCTCAAATTGTCAAGACAGCAGGGGTCAGAGTGTCACTGGCGCTGAGAACATTTCCCACAGTGCTGAACAAATGTAGTGTACATGATGGTCTGGAACTGAATTATAGGGATTTATACAAACACAGATACGTATAATTTTACTGTTGATGGTGTTTTTTGGTTTCATTTCTTTGTAGCATCATAAAGATGGATTTGTGAATGCCAAACTTGCGTTGCGCAGCGTTTAGCGGCGGTAAATTCCTGACTGCGAGCCCCATCGTCGGAAGAAGATTATAGTGCACGCCATGCTCTTCTGCGGTGATGACTGTGTTTTGAATGCCCTCTAGATTTGGGCCAGGCTTTGATGAGTCAGCCTCCCTGTGATCTCTTGTCACAGTCTCATCTGTCGTGGACATTATAATCAGGAAAATCCTAGAGGCTAGAGTGCAGACAGGTGTGCGTCCATGCAAGGATAGATAAGGGAGTGTTTGTGTCATTTTTCATCCATGCATGCAAAGTGGAGCTGCTGTTGTTGAGGAATTCAGAGGTCAATCTGATGATAAAAAGCTGGAGAGAACCACCGCTCAACTCCTGTCGCAGTCATTTATCATTCATTTGGAAAATTGAATGATAAATGGATGTCTCTTTGGCTGTTATTTATTTTGTTGTAGCAGCGCCAATGAAGGTTTACCTGACCAATATTTTTTTTTAGTTCTAACTCACCGATTCTGATTTTGACAAAAATATGTTTGTACTCTGAGTGAAAGAGTCAAACTAAACTTGATAATCAATGCATTTAGTAGCTGATGTCAACAAAAATAAACGATTAAAACAGTTATCCGTAGAAGAGACACTGTGACGGCTTTTATCCAAAATGGCCGACTTCATGTTGGTTTTTGGATCATGGCTCTAAGAGTCTTTTTTGACTCTTGACAAGATACAAATGTGTACCAAGTTGATAATGAAAGAAATCTACCTGGATTTCTTTCATTACTCTTATGTAAGAGCAGATGCTGCTGGAAGATTCGTTTATAGATCGAAAATGGTGGAAATTCTTAGTTTTGGTGCATTTAATTAGTAGAAAACATAAACCATCCGATGTTTTTTTTAATTACTTGATTCTGTGGACTAAAGAAAATTGTCTGATTCCGATCTTTGGCTGATGGATTGGTTCAGCTCTGGTATTGATGTGCTTAACCTCTGCTAATTGCCTCTTATTGTTAAATGGCGGGGGTTATTATGGTTATGTATTTTCCAGACATTTTATAGCACAGTCAAGTAACTGTTACCTTCAGTTGCTCTGAAAATGCTGTATATCAAGAAAGTGGCTTAAAAGAAATGTAACTTCACATCACAGTCATATCTGACACCTTGAAATTAGCCTCTGTCCCTTTAAGAAACTCTTTTTGTCACATCTCAACTGTTTTTAGTGTTGTAGTTTGTATGATTTGCTCAGCAGTTCCAACAGGTGTTTGCTAATTGTTGCTGCTGCTAGTCTGGAGGAGCTGAATGGTGGCGAGGTGCTCCTAAGAGGCTGTGGACTGAAGCTCCAAGGCAGAGCTTTGGGTAAATAAACGGTGAACAAGCGTTTAGGCACTCCTAAGTGATTGCCATGGAGATTGAAGGATTTATTAAACTTGCATGAATGAGTCAAAGCAACATTCTAGGTATGTTTTTGATGAAGGAATAACTTTATAACGTGACATAAAGTTCAAAAAGCTCAATTTTGCATGATGTGCCTTTGACTAATAGCTCTGTTTAGGAAGTAAAGTTTATTTATGAAGCACTTTTCAGAGAAACCGAAGTCACAAAGTGCTGTGCAACATAAATCACAGTTAGCTTGGCAGGAAGAAGGGTAGAGGACATGCAGTAAAGGAGCCAGGAATCAAACCTGCGGCTGATACCGAGGTCTGAAGACTCTGTTTATGGTTCACTTCCTCTACCACTAATCCACCTGGTGCCCCAATCACATTTAAATCATACAAAATATAAAAAGCACAATAAAATTATGCTGCAGAGTCAGCAAAACGAAGCTGCAGCGGCACACTGTCCCACAGCTTTAGAAGTGAAACATGCGGCTTCCAAAGACAATAAAACAAAATTGGAGTTATCTCTTTTGAAATAAATGCTCCATCGTTATTTATTTGTTTTTAATTGGCACTGTACATTCCAAGTATTTGACAACAGAGAAATGTTTATTGGTGTTAAAATGTTTATTGGCCTAGCGAGTGGAACCCAGCTGTGTGACTTTTACAAAGTTTTTTCCACCATTTGATAGTGGATTGTGTAAAATGTCTGCATTTCTTGCTTTCCTTGCCCACTGTGTCTTTCTTGAGTGCTTGTGAAATAAGACTGTTATTCTTCACAGATTTCTGCATGTTGTGTTGTTGTTAAAACCAGTAGATGGTGGGAATTAGTTGTAGATCATGCATAACAGACTACTTTTTTTTCTTTTCTTTCCACACCACATATGTTTCCATGTACATCTTACATTCTGTCTCCTCTTGTTCTCTCATAAGAGCACACTATAGAGTTTTGCCACACCTGAGTTTTCAATTAGATGTACTGTCGTTTGGTCCGTCCACATTCCTCAGAGGTTTTGTGCACAACCAGGTGTGGCTTCTGTTGCAGGTGACACCGTGCTTCTTACGTTTCCTGTTGCTTTTGTACTCACATTTCCCATTATCCTGCTTCTTAGGAAAAGCTACGTCTGCTTTGGACAAACCAGTTGAGGAGTGCGTTTTGTAGTTTCAGCGAGTCCAGTCTTTATTGTCAACACTCCAGAGCGATAAATCACTTTCCTCATACTTAGCTTTGTGTTGCAGTATTGTGTACGACATGGTAATGTTTTGAGAATGGGAAGTTTTTATGCTCTAAATGGAAGTGGCAGTGAGTTGACATTTGCTGCAGTTTTGGTTTTGGTTCAGCATAGAAAGTTGAAAAATGTTACTACTCAAAGGTCAACTTGCTTTAGTAATTTACTTATTATTTACACTTGAGTTTTGCTGTAAAAATGGCAAGTTTTGCATTGTTCATAGCTGATACTATAATTTTATTTTTCTGTAAACTAACCTCTACACCTCAAACACACACTGATTTGTTATCTTTTACAAGAAATTGAAAAAAATAAAATTTCTTATACCTACTCTGCTTCATATCTTGAAAATTATCTGACAAAAACTTGTTTGTGTCTCCACAGATGGAATTCCTCAGGTGTACTACTTTGGCCCATGTGGGAAATACAACGCCATGGTTCTGGAGCTGCTCGGGCCCAGTTTAGAGGATTTGTTTGACCTGTGCGACCGCACCTTCTCCCTCAAGACCGTCCTCATGATAGCCATACAGCTGGTAAGACCTGAGCCAGAACAGTCCTGTAGACTGGGTTTGATCGGGGACTGAACTTCAACATTTGTTACATTTTCAGCTGGTGTGGTTCACTTTCACACTGCAATACGTCAAACAAACTAAACCAATTGAAAAACCCGTTCCCCCACTTACCTGTGGGCTCGCTGCACCAAAAACCACTGCAGAAACTACATCAAAATCTCTGAAGAAAACATGGAGCGCAACTTTCTTCTTAACAAAATGTAAAGAAATGGAATGGTGTCATATTTTAGGGGTTGTAGGATTTCTCTTTTGTTTTTGGTTAAAGACCATGAGCCATTTCTCCCGCTACCTCTAGACTTGCCTGTTTATTTTGGATATATTTACCCAGATTATACCCAGGAAACTACAAATCTCTCTCTTCAAAACAGCAGAAACTTTCTCAGTAAGTCATTGGTATTGCGATGCAGTTTTTTATAATTAGCGTATTTTTTGCAAGTCATATTGTTATCACAGCATTCAACAATATTATTGCATGTTTTTCTAATATCATGCAGCCCTAATCAGGTGAAATTCTGGTCAACAATCTGTGACTGTTTCAGTTAACTGCGAACAATAAAGATCTAAAAGGAGTATAGAGGTGTACTAATATACACACACGCCCCCACACACGCCTATACACACACACACACTCACAGATGACCCAATAATGCAGACGAGCTATTGAAGCAACCTGGTCTTACTTAACACTTTAGCAGAGCCGCAGGCTCATCGTCTTCATGCTATGTTGCATTGATGCAGTAAGTCATGCAAATGAAGACATGGCCTCGTATTCAGTGGAGATACTTCACCCTGCATGAATATATTTATCAGTATTTGGGAGTATTTCTGAATTAAAAACATTTATTTTAATGATTTTATGCGACATTTAGATTTTCTAAGAAACTAATCTGAGTTTTCATGTGCTGTATGCCATATTTTTCAAAATTAATTGGAAATAAAACTTTAAATTATAGTTGAACCAATAAGCTTTACTTTTTAAAACTGAAAGAGGGCTAACATTTTCAATCCTATTCAATTTTTTAAAGAAACACCTGCCTGAAACAAAAATTAATTACATCTAGCTAACGAATTAAAATAGTTAGGAATGTACTTCTAAAAGTCACATTGTTTCTTTTTTTATTGTTTTGTTCAGGAGATCCTGAAATATTCATGTGCTACTACACACCTTTTATCTTCTTGAATGTACACAAATAGCTGTGGACTTGTTGTTCCAGTGCATACACACCACTCAGTCATCATTTACCAGACTGCAGTTACCTTAATGGATGTTAAAGTGCAAAAGACAATATGATGAAATATTTAGTACATTTATTCAGCTGTAACCTGCCAGGACAAGTGCCAAATGCTGAGGACAATATAGATTAAAAGGATAAGTGGATTTCACTTATAAAATTGGACTTTGAGTCCAATCCAATAGAGCGGATCCTGATGATTCGCAGTTTGTTTGAGGTGAAACTAAAATGCTATTAAAGTTTGTCCTTTAATTACCCTTTTTAGTTGGTTGTGATAACACGATGAACAAAAACCAAACTAGTTCAAACTCCTTAAGGCTGCTTGTTTCGAAACTGGCTGAAATCCAGAGGCTAATTTTCCCCGGTGATTTCCTTGACTAGATAACGCGGATGGAGTACGTGCACACCAAGAGTCTGATCTACAGAGACGTGAAGCCCGAGAACTTCCTCGTCGGGAGGCCCGGAAGCAAGAGGCAGCACACCATCCACATCATCGACTTTGGTCTGGCCAAAGAGTATATAGACCCCGAGACCAAAAAACACATCCCCTACCGGGAGCACAAGAGTCTGACAGGGACGGCACGCTACATGAGCATCAACACACACCTGGGAAAAGGTAAGACTCCTTAAATAAACTCCAGCTTAATAATAATAATAAAAAATACTTAATGTGGTTTGTTTTGTTTTTGTTCTAGAGCAAAGCAGAAGAGATGATTTAGAGGCTCTGGGCCACATGTTTATGTACTTCCTCCGAGGTAGCCTTCCTTGGCAGGGCCTGAAGGTAAAGAATCATAAAATTTCACCTAAATTATTTAACTGAGTCACTTAGTAGACAGATGCATCATACAAAGTCTATGACTGAATCTAACAATTATTTTAGTTATCTGTTTGGATGATTAATCAATTAATCAGACAATAAATTTGGCACATTCTGAAGATTTTTTATTTAACCACTTACTACAGAAATTAGAGGCATGCAATAGTCTTGTCATTTTTTCTTTTCCAAAAGGTAATAAAATATATATATAGTATTGGTAAATATTGGTTATCAGCCTTAACAGCAATATCAACGTTGGATATCAGTATTGCATCACTAACAGAAATGTATTAAAAATCCAAATAAACAAATAATTCAGTTACATTTTGTTGAATAAGAAAAACATTTCATTGACTAAAATGCAGTAATTCCTTCAGAATATGCTTCATCATAATTGGCTAAAATTGGCATCAGAAGGTCAAATGTTTACAATAAACATCGATTGGAAATCCTGATTTAGTTTGAGTTCTCATCCAGGCACCACTACTAGTTTTAATTCACAATCAGAACATTTTCTACATTGTACATTTTTAAATTATGTGATGTTTTGTAATAAAAAAAGAAAACCAAAGTATTATAGAATATTGCACTTTTATGTTAATTTTAAGATACATTGAGGAAAATTATTTTGTCTTTTACTATATTGTTAAAAGATAAAGTCTTGAATTATAAAACAAAAACAATTTCTACATTGTTTTATATTTAAATTGCAATGAGGATTTTCTCTAAAACCATGATTCAACATATATATATATATATATATGTATATATATATATGTATATATATATGTATATATATATGTATATATATATATGTATATATATATATGTATATATATATATGTGTATATATATATATGTATATATATATATGTGTATATATATATATGTATATATATATATGTGTATATATATATATATATGTATATATATACGTATATATATATATGTAGAGAGAGAGAGAGAGAG
>CAEFZX010002013.1:0-103128 GCA_903066825.1 Alfaro cultratus | reverse complement strand
CGTAATAAAGGAGCAAGACGCTCAGCTTCCTGGCTCAAGAATATGAGTTTGGCTTGCTGTTAATCTACGTTAACACACACAGAGTGTCTAACACGTAGTGATAGCAGTACAACTTATCTAAAGCTGAATTCAAAATCTAATAAAAATCTTTGTCCAAAACCTGGCACCGTTTTAGCCATCATGGTTAAAGACAAGTCAGAGTTAACACTTTGGATAAACCTTCTAAAAGTGCAAAGGGTACAGAAGATCTGCAGCTGAAATAACTGAGTCTTATTTCACATAGTAATAAGGCAAATAATAATTTTTTTATACCTTCTGTTTATATAGTTATAATACATATTTAATTGAACTTATTATTTATAACTTGCTCGGTTAACTTGCTGTCAGCCTACTGTTGTGGAAAATGCGAGCCACTAGTGCCGCAAAAAACTCTTCGGAGAAAATAAATAAATAAATAAATAAATAAAAATATTCCTTTGCTACTTAGGAGCTTCTCTAAATGTAGTTTAGTAGAAACATGTCCCTCTCTGTCTGTTCTGGATTTAGTACACAGTCTATCAGCTCTTGTCGTTTAATGAGGGTCTGATTTTCTTGGCTAAAGCCAGCTCTGTGAGTCAGGTGTTGTATTTCTCGATCGTACTATAAATCAAACATGCAGGTTAAAAGTCAAGTCATGTTTAATTGTACAGCACATTTCAGCAACAAGCCAGTTGAACATGCTTCACATCATAGAAACAAGTGCAAAGTGGTATATGTTCACATGACTTTAAAATGATGCACAAATCATGATGCAATGTAGAAGGATTGCATTTCATTTCACTAAAATAGTATTTTAGTCAGAATCATCTTCTACCCTCCTTGTTATGTTTCCATTTGTTACCCTGATTTACAAGCTTGAGCTTAAGATAGTCACCAGAGAAATATAGTAGTACTTTTGTGATTGCACATAAATAATGCATATTATCAACAAAAAGAAGGTTGTTACTGTCATTATGTCTTTGTCATATCATATATCACAGTCATATTTAATAAATTAAGATATATGTCCCAATGAGTCTACTTTGTCAGATTAAATGAACGTCCTAAAAACACAACTGAATACTTTTTATTAAATGACCTATCTTTTTTTTTAAAAATAGTGATGTAATAATTTTTTAAAAATTATTTTTAAATGTTATGTTTGAATTAGCTGTTGGCAGAAGCATCACAATTAGCAGAAATAAAGGATTTCAAACACCCAGCTATTTCCACCCGTCTATGTAATGCTTTTCACATAGTGACAAAGTTACAAAAATAAATGGGCTTTTCAGGAATATTCTAATTTATTGAATGGGTCTGTGTGCTGCCTTTAATCAAGATTGTTTCTTAAATCTAGCCAAAAATTGTAACTTTCTCAATTCAATCAGAAGGAGACAGCTGATGTATAATGTTCCCTGACTCTCATTGTTAAAAGAGCAGAACTCAAGGGATGAACTGGTTCACACTGGTTCATCACCCAGTGATGCTACTTACAACAAGGTCCCAAATTTTAGACTATCTGCTCAGATTACACCTCTGCTTACCTCCATACACACACTTATACATGTACATACTGTATATCCTTACACCCCCTTTCAGCACAATCTGTACCTATCAATCAACCCATTACACAAACGCTTGCACCAGCAACTTTTGAATAGACTTACTCTATATTTTAATTTAGTGAATGTGGTTTTAAAGTGAGGTGGTCATCAGGATTTAGGCCAGAGTATGAAATGTAAGATAAAAAAAAAACAAAAAAAACAGATGATTTGCAGCAGTAAGTTCAAGTAGATATCTGTCCGGGGTTAAAAGAGAATGTAATTCATTACAAGGAGATAGTGCTTAGCCATATTCCTCATCCTGACGCTTCGCCGCGTGGCAGCTGAGAGGGGTGAGGTGAAGTGAGGGTGAAATGGCCGGCAGTGATGGGATGGTGCAGGGGGTGAGCAGCAGCCACCGGTCCAATTGGAGGAGGAGGAACAGCGATGAATGGATAAGGGCCAAATGGATAGTCATATTTTACGCTGGGTCACTGTGGAGCGTGCTGTCCAACACTGTAATTACAAGTTTGGTTGGAGGAGCGAGCCAGAGAGAGGGGAAGAAGAGAGACAGAAGAGAAGGGTCGTCTTTGTCATGGCCGTAAATGAAGAGCCGAGCTTAATTGAGTGGTAACCTCTGAAGCTGTTGTGCTAACACTGCAGCGGGATCAGGAGATGGAGAGAAAGAGGGCTAAAACAGGGGGAGAAAAAAATGCTGATAAGGCCTTTTTTTGGTCCCCAGTTTGCTGCCTTATCCTCCTAAGCTGTCCTCTGGGCTGAAGGTACACATCTCCTACACAGACGGAGCAGGATCCTTATAAAACTAAAAGTATTAGAGAAAATAGCAATTAGTCATAAGATGCATTTAAATGTGACAGATGTATATGTCTAAAGCATTTAAATTATATTATGCAAATTTAAATGTATTAGCTAAACAAATTAGCTACTAAAATAGCTAAACAATAGTGGGATGACAAATAAATACATTTACCTTTTATCCCACTGCAGTTTAACTATTTTAAATCTTCAGAAAGAAGATGTGCACGGCTTCAATTCTTTATATCGCCAGCCCATCAGAGGGCAACAGAGAGACGCAAACATGGACACACACATTCATACCTGAGGGAAATATTATAGTAACCAAATTACCTAACAGTCATGTTTTTGTTGTGTTTGAGAAAGCAGGGTTCCCCACAGAGAACCATGTTCAGATCCCAAAACTCTTTCTATTTTATCTAAATTGTACTAGTCTGTAAAAAACATTTGAATAATTCAACAACTGATCCTTTTCTTATGAAGGAATAATTCTACCTGTACAATACTGTAGAAAACCCCTACTTTTATCCACACTGTATCATTACTCTGGGCAAAACATGAAACATGAGAAATTACAGGTAGGTATTAGATACACAGAGAACTCTAACAATCAGTCTGAAACAGTAAACTGTGTGATTGTGAGCGTGAGTGGGAATAAAAATAGCAATAGGTATTCTGTCCCATTTAACACAGTAAGAGTGTAATCGGTAAACCTTTTATGGATGCAAATTCGACAAAAAACCAAACCTGTTTAGGATTTTATTTGAAACATGATGGAACCTGACTAAATGTCATGTTTTTATTGTTGTTTTTATTGTTTTTACTGTTGATTCTATGTTGCATCANTATGATGTGAAGCACTTTGAAATGCCTTGCTGCTGAAATGTGCTATACAAATAAAATTTGATTGATTGATTGATTGATTGACCTAATATATGACAATTGAGAACGTCGCATCATCAAAGATTCCCCAAAGACTTATTTTATGTGCTATAGCCAACATAAATCTTCTTCTCATTGCTTTTTATGCTATTCTCAAACTGACAGTGAGAAAAGCCACTGCCTTGAAGAAAGCATTATGTTCCAAAATTGAGCTTTTGCATTAACACTTCAAAGACCAAGTTCCAAAATGAAGCAATATATAAAAAATAAGATCAGCTCAATGAGAACTTCAGTATCTCAAACTTCAGTTCTACAAGACTTTAATGTGCTTTAGCACACACATTAAAATAATTGTCGCTAACAGGACAGTGGAAGCAGTTAAGCAACTGGATTCAGTTTTGTTCAACCAGATCTCAGTAACTACTAGAATCATTATTATTTACCAGAAATTTTATCGGACCTTCTTGTGAATTTGGGTAAGACAAACTGTCTGTTATCCATTATGATGTAACGAAAAACAAGACAAGCAAGAAGTGAACACCAAATAATTGTGTAACAAGTCCTAAACTTATAAAGACAGACATTACAAAGGCTACCGTGGAATACAGGAGCAGGACTGGTAAGATCACCACAACAATCTGGCAAAAAACTAAATAAGTGTGGGAAAATATATTCTTTAAGAGAAAAATCATAACTAGAAACAAAATTATGAGCCGTTTCAAAATCTTCACTCTGTCACTCAATGCAATCCCCAAATTTTATGAGACAAGGAAGTGAATAGCCAGCTGCTTTCACATTTCCCATGCTGCTCTAGAGCAGCTGTACTACATAGTTATGGTCCAAACAGGAGCAAAATGTAACAAAATGTTCACTTGAATCTGAAGTGACACAGAGCAGGAGTTTTACTTTTTTTTTTTTTTCTGAAAACATCCTATAATCATTTGTCTCCATAACAAAGACATTAAATTTTGCGGCATGATACGCATTTCCCCTTATGCATTTTTCACATCTCATTTCAGTCACGCATTGACTGCAACATGGCCTATATAAACAATTATAAATGCTTTTATTTAAAAAGTCATTAAACAACATCAAACAACTGCTTTTAGAGTAGTAGCATGTCTACAGCTAAACCAGAAGCAGGTACTTAGAAGCAGGTACTATGGCTCATTATTTATTAATACTAAGAGGGCATAAGGGTTAGCATGCTAACATTTCCAACATTAGCATGCTAACAACACAACTCAAGGCAGGAATGGAAAACGTGACCACAGATATCATTTCCAAACTAGAAGTATGTCAAACTGAAAAATTATAGGTAGATATGGACAATTTTACATTTCACTTGAAGTGCAAGCATCCAGCCAGTAAGTGAACCATAGTTAGATTGCACATTTTGAGACTAAGACATTATCACTGTTATTTGGCCCAAATGACAGATATTAAGAAATATGGAACATAAAGACTAAGCTCTAGCTTGTGTGAGGGAGCTGTCAGTAAAATACTGCAGTGATCCAAAAATAACCCAGGAAAGGATAACTTATACGTTTTTCAAATAAAGAAGTTTTTTTTTTTTTTTTTTTTTTCATATCCAGAAGCTTATAAATTCTTTGCTGGAAACTTGCTGCTTAAAGGTTTCTGGCCTTTTGCTATGTGCATTCAAATGTTAACCATGTAAATGTTTAGACTCTGTGCTCAAAAGATAGATTCACAAATATTGACTTATTTAATGTCCTCCTTTGATGTAAATGGATGCATTGCATTAGATAATATAACAATAAGGGTAATGTAAAGATTACTAAAACCTCTTCCATATTTGAATGGAATATATTTAGACATATTGTCACTGCAGCTGTCTAAACTGAAAGAAACTAAAAACAACAAATGTAATGGATATAGTGAGTGTTGGAAAACCCCTACCACTACTTCCTGTATTTTCAAATTGGAGTGTATGCGTAGTTGTGACACCAAGACTGGGCATTTAGTTACATTAAACAATAAAGAAACATTAAAGGTGTGTTATGTATTCTCCAAGTGCATAATGCCATGTTATAGCACAAACAAGTAACTATGTTGCCTTTAGTTGTAATAGTTGTACTGTATATATCAAATATAACTCAAAAGAAATTTGACTCCGTAATTTGACGCATTGAATTTGGGCATCTGTCTCTTTAAGAAGCTCTAATTCTTTCTAACACTGCTTTAGTAGCATTAAACTTAGCAGTAGTTATTTTTTTATTACTATTATTTTTCTTATACCGAGATTGTTATTCTTCATTTAAATAGTTTTGCACATCACTTCGATCAGATGCCATTTTATATTTTAAATGCTTTAGAGATAAAGTGGTACAGTATAGTGTGATAAGCTCAACAAACATGTAGTTTCACCAAGTGTTGGCTAATCGCTCCTGGCACTAGTGTGGAGGAGCTAAATGGGGAAGGGGTTCTCTATGACCCTGAAGTTCGGCTCCAGCAGTCTTCTGGGGACAAGAATGGCTGCCATGCGGGAGTCAAGGGTATCTCAAACATGCATGAAAGAATCAAAGCCTCATATTTTTGATGAGGGTATATCAAAATAACTTGGCATATGCCATTGCTAAAACTACAGGCAATGGCATAAAACAGCACAGAAAATCAACATCAGCGTTCAAAACTTCTTCCGTTTGCTGATTGGCCTGGATGAAATTCATTTCAATGGGAGAAAGCCAGGAAGCACAGACGAATGGTAAAGGGAGATTCGAATCAAATGGAGTCACTTAGGAAGTCAATGGCCAGGTTTGGAAATAACAGAACTTACAAAAAAAATAACAACCTCAAAAGGTATATTTTCATGATGGCGTATCACTAAATCAGACCCATAGTCCATTCCATCCTTCACTTAATTCACAGCTATAATCTGTATAAATAGCTTTCAGCCCCCGTATCCTCCCACAGGAGATCCAATGCGACTATTATTCTTACCCTTAAGAGCTTTGCAGCACAGACGTAATATCACACGTGACCTCTGGGTCCAGGCATTCCTACATGCAATTATTAGGCCATGTGCTACGCAAGGCATTAAATCTAGAAATGCCACTATTTACATGCAAGCACTATTGATATGTGACTGCAGAAAAAAGGTAGCATCTACTGTATGTAGCTAGGCCAAAGGTTAAACAATTTAACTTATTGATTGCTCAGTTTTTTTCAAAACGGTGAATCATTACACTATAGAGCAACAAATTAGGATGCACGAGAAAATCTTCTACTGTATCAAAATTTGTTTCACCCTCAAACTTTGAAGATGACTCTTGATTCTTTTGCCTTTCCTGGTCCTTACTATGTGCACAATGTTGCCAATTAGTTAATGGCACACAGAGAAGGGAGAGTCCAACCTTTTTGCTTCCAATTTTTTCCTCACACATTTACAATTCAGCACTGCTGAGAAAGACAGAAGGCACTTAACAAGCACATCCCAGGCATTATTATGGTTCAGCATGTGACAGTTATGGAGGGAAAATATGTCCAAGACAAACTATAAAGGGCTAACTTTTTGCCAGCAAAAATCGATAAATAGTTGTAAATTCTATATGGTGCTCCAGACTTACTGGTATTCCCAGTAAAGGTGAATAAAAAGCCTTAGTGCTTTTTTTCTGGGGTCAAACATAACATGGCCCCATGTCTGTTGACCAATTTTCAAAATGGCCTGTTTAAGTGACTTTTTCTACCATAGTTTTTATTTCTTGAATGGCTCTGATGCAAAAAAAAGTGCACATATGATCCAGGCCATGTAATTTATGTGTCTTCATTGACAGTATAAATGATCCACAACGAACAAATTTTGCCTTAAAATGTCTGACGATAAAAATCCAAGTAAAGAGGCGCCAGATGTTGTCGTGGTGGAGTGGGTGACACATATATGAAGGATATTAGTCCTTGAATGCAGCTTTTTAGGGATCAGTGTCTTGCACCTTTCTGTCTGTCAAAAAAAAAAAAAAAAACAGGGCGTTAATGTCACAAAGAAATGTGTTCTTTTGGCAGCCCCTGATGTAACGATCAGTAAACTGTATCAAGGGTATCAAAAACCCCACTGAAAAAGCATTTTAAAAATGAACTTTTCAATTATATTCTAATTTATAAAAGTATATTTTAAACAATTGTGTTCAAATTGGAGTGTTTAGTGTGAAATTATGCTACTGCAAAAAATTTATGTATTCTTCTTCTGAAAATGTACATATTTTGACCAGTGGTACAAATATGTGCGGGTAAAACTTTACTTCATCTCAGTCTTGCCCTGATGCATTATTAGATTTAACAAGAGCCCTCAGTGTTGCTACAATTACTCATATTTTTTTAGGGCTGAAACGATTTCTCGAATGATTCAAGTACCTCGATTATTAAAATTCCTCGAGGAAAATGTATCTGCCTCGAAGCTTCATTAAATTCTTTAACAACAGCCCTAATATTTTTTTACATCACTACATAAGAAAACTGAAATCTTGATACAGGTTGAAGGAGTTACAGGATAGACAGATCCGATAGCGCACCAATCTTTATAGCTCATAGCTGCTGTCACAGCCAGTCTGAAGATTTATTGATGAGCCATAATAAAACTTTAACTTTTGATAAATTCACAGAGCAGGAATGATCAGGGCGATAAATAAACCAACTCCTCGTCCGTGCCTCTGATGTGCGCCGTTATTGTAATGGCAGTGGAGCAGGTCCGTGTGGGGAGACGGGGCAACGGTAAATGGAGGCTGTGTGTGAGTGAGCTGCATGCTGATTGGTTGGACAGGAGCCCTAGTTAACGGTGGTAATGTATTCCCTGTTATCAAAGGCTCAAAGTTGAGAGTTTTAAAGCGGCTCGTCGCTATTGATTTCCAACGTGGAGCAGCTTCCTCCGGTTCATTATGAGGGAGCGTTCAGCGAGGCCGATGCGCAAACAACAAGAAGCTTCGAGTGAGCATTCATTTGTAGTTTAAAACAATCATTTGCATTCACTGGCTATAAGGAGAGAAAGAAAAAAGCCATGGATAATGAATGGCTTCCAAACGACTTAAACCCCTTAGGGCATTTTTTTCCCTAATTAACACACATTTTAGATGGAGCTAAAAAAAATCAAAAAATTGGGATCATTGGGCACAAAGAAGTGAAAAAACTAAAGAAAGAGGATGGGCAAGGGTAGAAAGTAATTGTGTTGTTTTTCTGGTGTCCGTGTCTCAAGGAGAATCTGTTTTTGTTCTTGTAGTTCAAGTGTTGAAGCAGCCTGAATCATCCTCTTTATGTGTGCAGCATGTGCTGCCTTTGTGAAGTGTAAAACTTTCAGATTTATTGTGAATCTTCTTAAATGCAATGGCCCATACCTATTATGTTAATGTGGGTTACTTTGTTCCACTCTGTGAATCCAGAGCACATGCTAGCATAAAATAGTAAAGGACTAGCTCCTTCAATATTTATTGGCACAAGTGGGGGGAAAAAAAAGGTTGAACAAAACATATTGTATTTTTTTTTTTCTATCTGAGACTTGGAATATGCTGAGATTCTTTTTAATGTCCTTCAGAATTGTTTACACTGTATCAAGATAAACATTGTTTGTTGACCTGAGAAATATTGGTAAATTTAGGCATGTAGCTTTTTTGTTGTAGCTGCAGATGTGCTTTTCTTAACAGCTCAGAATCAAGTTAAATCGACTTCTTTGAGCCTTATGTCATTCAATAATGGCACTTCCTCATCACAATATACCTGGAGTGTTGTCTTGGAAACTGTGAAGCTGCAGTTTCTAAGCTTCTGCCCCACCTAGAATTCCTTTTTCTGAGTCTCCCTCACTCAGCTTCTTCAAACTAGCAAACACCTGGCGAAGCTGCACATCTGCTGAGCTCATATCGTCTACTTGGTGGTTGAACGCTGGTACAAACATTGTTAAAAAGTTAATAGAGTGATGTTCCTGAAGGCGTAGTTTCAGAAAGAGTATGAGGTTTTTAAAGAGACAGAGGCCCAATTTGAAGGCGTTAAATCCTGAACTGAAGTTTCTTTTAAGTCATATTTGATATATAGGATTTATTTTGTTATCTAACTCTTATTCAGCTTTGCTCTCCCTGCTGAAGAACATCCCCACAGTATGATATTGCAACCAACATGTTTTAAAGACGGAGTAATGCAGTATTCAGTATGTTAGTGTTCTTGTAAAAAAGTAAAATTCCATGTCTAAACAAGTTGAAGTTGATGTTTTCATCAACTTGAAGTGTCTGAGCTTCTGGATTACTAACAGAAGCTCAAACGCTATACAGTATAATAAAGAAATAAAGTGTATGGTTGTATTTATTCTGTGGGAATCGTAAGTGTTAGTGAGTGTAGACAGTCCTGTCCATATGTGCTGGTTTTACTATAAAAAATTACCACTATCTCATTCAAACATCAGATGTACCTAAACTGCACCACCAATCTCTGAAAGTGCCCGAGCAGACACTTGATTGTTTACGGTGGACTTGGACACTGTTCGATTGGCAAAAGTGTAAGCATCAGTGTGGGCAATCAATATCTCATTAGAGCGTCTGCTTTAGTTCATGCTTTGTCTCTCCGCATTCTCTGCACGCTCTGCATTGGAATGGTAACTACAGGCGAAAGAAAAAAAAAAAAAAAAAAGAAAGAAAATGGACCTCCACTGAATCCCCACCTGCTTTCTGACCACTAAGTCCATCACCACTTAATATCAAAAGTTTTAATGAATATCTGAGAAGCAAAAGTTGTTGACATTGTAGAAACTCGAGCATTACTGTCAACGTTTTTTTTTTGTTTTTACATATTTTTAGACCTAAGAGCCAGGGACACAGGAGAGAGCATGCAGTGCTGGAGATAATGCAGGATGAGCCTGAGGCATAGGAGAGCTGGAAAACTCCTCTTGTCACTTTAGATAAGAGGAAGGAAATGGGACTGGTTGCTAAGGGAGCAGCTAAGTGCTTGTCGCTGTCCCTTTAGCTTACCAACAACAGGCCGCTGTAGTGCACATGAATGGGCAGGTGCCCATCTCACTACAATCAGATGCGCACAGCATTCAGCTCAGAATGGGTCGCAGATAAGAAATTGATGAAAGGCGGCGTTTTAGTTGGAGACTAAAATTTCCTTCGACTGTCACATGTTGGAAATGTTTTCCCATAGAAGAGGCAGAGTGGGAATGACGGTTAGGGAAAATGTCCATCTATCGCAGTCGCCAGATTTCAGCCCATATGTCTCCAATTCATTGCCCTGCTGTCCTTCTGCAATACAATCCATGCTTACAATTAAAGCCAAGGAGCATATAACTGAAAGCAGCTTTTATTTTTGAGAGGGGAGGGATGTTTTTACTTTCCTCTTGAGATTACTGGTGTTTCGTAGCATTTGCACCATAAAACAGATTGAGGGAATGAGGCAAGATTTAGCAGGTCTGCACAATTTACTCATGAGAATTATGCAGGTCTGTTGGTTTGTAAATCACACCTCATTTAGAAAGAAAATAACTACAAGAACAGAAAAACTTGTAATTTTATAGTCATTTGTTTAATTCTTCATACTTTCTAGAGGTCAGTGAAAGTTTGTCTTTTGGACTTTGCTCGCTCTTTATATTCAGGGTTATACCTCACAATACTGAATGATTTTGGTTTGTTAATCTATAAAACTCAACTGTATGACTCCTTCAGTCATACAGTTGAGGCAGCTGTATGACTGCCTCAACTGTGTGACTTGTACTGATCAAATGACAAATATTGAGCATTCCAGGTCCTACATTAAGTCTTTGCTAGATTTCCCCGCCCCCTCTCTTTTATAGACACCCATATACTGTCGACTTGCTGGAGATAGTACATGTCTGCTCCTTTATTGTTGATTATAGATTTTTTTTATTATTATTCTCTCTCATATTTGTTGTGTAAAAGAAACAATGTGTAAAAGAAAGTCGCTCACAGGGATGTCTGCAGAACCTCTCTTCAGGAGTTGTTCAAAGGGAAGCAATGCTCATGTCTGGCTACGCTTGAATGCATCAGTTCGCAAAGGTTTACTATTTAAAAAGCACAATCAAACTCTAGGTCAATGCTAATGAGAAGATTCAGCTGCTTAAATTTAGCGCATGTTTAATACAGTTTAATACATATTTGTTTCCACTGCTCTAATATTTTTGCCAAAAGGGACTTTTGTTTTACACAGCTTCGATTTGTTTTAAATCGATCTAATGGGCCACAGCTTGTGAAAGAGATAAAAATTCATTAGGAAATAAAGGGTAATGACGACAAGTGAATTTGCACTGAGTTTCATTGAACCTTAGGGGACATTTACTGTTTTGTTATCCACATGCATCGCTTATTAATGTTCACTTATCTCTGACACTGGGAGAGATAAGGTTTTGATTAAGGTGCAGCTTGTTTCATAAATCTTTCTTTAAAAGATTTATACATGCAGAAATATTACAACACCCCCCTTCCTTTGTCAGAAAGCCAATAACAACCAACAAAAAAAACAACAACAAAAAAACTTCAGAGCAGCTTTATCTGAACTGAAGAGTGAAATATCAGCACTTCAAATCAGTCACTTGGAAGACTACCACCAAGGCCGTCAGAGGGATCAATCAGACCACTGGCTGCTTAAAGGATGGGAAGGTCAACAGTGATGTTTCTCATACTGGAGAGCGTCTAGTGTCACATACGTTAATTCTGTTGCTAAATAACAAGAGTAGGTATAACAGATGATAAATGAACAGACTGACAAAGATAAGACAGTATAAGAGATTAGGAAAACTAAAAATGCTTGTCAATAGTATTCCTTCAGCCTTTTCACATGGTCACTTTAAAAAGATACAGTTAAATGTTTTTTAGATGGATTTATGCGAAGGAACACCACAAAGACGCAGGTCAAAAAATTATGTAGAGCTGTGAAAAGGATTTATTTTTCTGGTACTTTGTTGTAACAAAAATGTTTAAAGTAACCAAAAAATGTTATGACAAAAAAAGGGTAACGCAAGTAAATACAAAAAGCAGGGTTTAATGATTTTACGTTAAGCAAAAATAAATAAATACATAAATCATTCAAACTAACCTTGGCCTCTTGCTAAATCAGGAACTGCCTATGAGTAACCTTTTTATTATAATTATTATTATTATTATTATTATTATTATTATTATTATTAATCAGAAAGCTGAGTTGAGGTTTGCTGGTCAGACCGTAGTCTCATCTGATATGTAGAATCAAAAACTTCCATAGAACCTCACAACATGAAGTAGGATAAAAAAAATAAAAAGTTATCAAAAAAGCCTTGAATGAAATAAAATTGAAGTACATCAGACAAAGTCATTGATATCCATCAGTAAGGAAAGGGTTACACTGCAATTTTTAGGTGGAGCGATGAGACAAAGACAGAACTGTTGTGTTGAGCAGGCATCTGCTTAATTTGATGCATCTGTTAAGCATAACACAGCATTTTGGGAAAAGAATGCGAGACTGACAGTGAAATTGGTGTGGGATCTCTGGAGCCCAAAACCTTCATTTTTATGTGCCGGTTCCAGGGCTTCTTTTCTTCTTCTGCAACTGGACAGCTTGCCCTAATTGGGTAAACAATAAATTCTACTTCTCTACCAGATAACCCGCAAGCAAAATGTCAAGCCATTATTTTCTAACCTTAAGCTTAAACTCGCTTGGGTTATGCAGTAGGACAATGATACAATGTGCACAAGTAAGTCCACCTCCTGAAAAAAAAATAAAAAATTGTCGTAAAGTGGCCTTATCAAAGCTTGGTCTTAAATCCATTTCAGGTTCTATGGCCTAACCTTGAACCTTCATGCTTGAGAACCTGCTCTTTTCACATCAATGAAAGTCTCTTGACATTTGGTTCCAAAGCTGTGAAAGTATCATTTGAGAGGTGCTTTTTGTATTAGTTTGTGTTATTTGCCTTGTTTTAACTTGTGATTTAAGAAATGTAGGTGTGACAAATGAGCAAAAACAATAACAAGGGCTGAATACTTTTTAATGTTATTTTACATTTTTTTTAACCATCATTTCTTAAAAAAGAATGTGAAAAGTTTGTCAGGCAATTATATATATATTTTTTATGTGTCCTGTCTAATCAGAATTGTTGTCGGGGTGTCAAGATGAAACCCAACAGATTTACTTTCACAAGTGGAGCATTACGGCTTCAACTTTAAAGCTCTTCTAAAATTAGACTGCTGCCTCTGGGGCTCAACCCTAGATTTTATTTTGGTGAATCAAAATACAGAGGACAAAATTCATTTCAAACTTCAGA
Source organism: Alfaro cultratus (assembly GCA_903066825.1). Lineage (NCBI taxonomy): Eukaryota > Metazoa > Chordata > Actinopteri > Cyprinodontiformes > Poeciliidae > Alfaro > Alfaro cultratus. The sequence continues at coordinate 89,631 of CAEFZX010002013.1, read as the reverse complement.
TTTATATCAGTAAAACAAATTGAAAATTGAGGGGTTTTTTTCTTCCTAATTTATAGTTATGCTCTACTTTGAGTTGGTCTAACCAAATTCATTAAGATAACTTACTGAGAAGAAAACTAAATTATTTTGGACGTATTCGACATCCTTGGATTTTTCTTCACACACTGGATCATGAGCAGGTGTTCATGAACCCCAGAGGGCAGGGCACTCAGAGCGTACCCTCCCTCTTCCTCCTACAATAGAAGGTGAGCTCATATTTGGTTCCTTCTGTGCAGTTTTGAATGCTGAACACATCCTCTGACTTACTCAGATCGTCAGGGGAAAAGGCGCTGACTAATCTTAATCCCTATTAAATTTATTCACATTCAATAGAAGCTATTCATCAGTTTAAACATGCTTTTAAGTTCAAACTGACTCCAAACCAGTTGGGGGGAGGGGAATGTAAATGACTGTAAGGGACAACCGCGGTTAAGGAGTCAATGTGAACAGAAGAGAAAGGAGGGGAAGAGAAGGTTCTCCATCGGGTGGAAAAATCTGCAGAGGCACGAGGGAGCATCCCCAAGTGCTTTTGTGTGTTGATCAAGGCTTGGCTATTGTCCAGTCACTGTAAACAGCGTTACAGGTGGCCAGCGTTTGGCACCAGATGCACATTGATTATTGATAGCTTATAATAATGAGGGAAGTGAGGAGGAAAGAAAGGGAGGCATATGGATAAAACTGTCAAAAATAATTTAAACAGCACATTTTGTGCTACGATTCTTAGCTAGCTCATATAATTTTCTTTAACCATTCCACTTCAATGAACAAAAACAACCTATCTGCTTGCTAGAGTTAAATATAGACTTTACTTCACCTAAAGCAGTGGCCTCTAAGAGGCAAAACTTTGGATTCTTTTTTTTTATTTTTTACTTTTTGACCACTAAGTTCTGTTACTGAATTGTGTTGAAGAAAGAAGGGATTCATACATTGAACACCTATAGACTATAGGGGAGGCGAGCAGAGATAATTGTCTCAGAATGAATAAAGTAAGCTTTAAGTTATTATAATTAAACATTGTTCAGTATAGATACTGAACTGTATAGATACAAGGCGATGTATCGTATAGATACATCGCCTTGTATTGTATAGATACAAAATCTATAAAATATTGTATAGATATTGTATAGATACAATATCTATACAATACATCGCCTTGTTCAGTCAGTATATTTAAATTTTTCTAAATGTAGATTTCCATTCTTAACTTTCTGCAGAAAGAGACACAGGAAGTGCATGCTTACTTCAAGCAAAGTGTTTTAATCCATATTTCAACTACATCACTATCATTTTGAAACTTCACCAATTTGTACCTCTTTTTGAAACTCATGTTTAGCTCCATTGGATTATACAGAATAAATATGCTCAAAACTTAATTATACACCATTTTCTAAACATATTTATCACTCTGTTTGTGTTGTACCTCCATCTACAAAAAGGTCATCCTCCTAAGCCCTGGCAGGGTTTATCTCTGGTTGAGGGAGACAGCTCCCTCTTTTTACCTTAAAAACATTGGATAAAAATATTGCGAAATTATAGATTGTGAAGAAACTAAATGACCAACAATCTTTTACAAAACATCTCTTTAAATTTTCAACAGTAGAAAGATTTTTCTCTGAAGCCTCGAGGAACTTGTGGGGTGATATAGAGTCTTTTGTTGACTACAAAGAAACTGCTTCAAGTTGCTCAACAAGCACAACTATCTCTACACACCTTCCCTATACAAGACAAAATAAAGAATGTCTGATTATAGGGCAGAATCTAGCATTTTATATCAGTTTCTGTTTTCTGAATGGTCCAACGGTGTTTTTCCAAGCATCTTGTTAATGATAAGTCTAACATCAATGAGTAATAAAAGAGGATAATAACATAGTTCTGAGCATTTCAGAAACTCAAACTCTTCAGGACCAAGTTTAATATAAAAGTTGCAGAGTGGACCGTCGCCAACTTTCTCTCTGCCTCTGTCTGCATCAAGTTTTGCATTTCAAGCAAATTGTAAATCAGAGTCATCAATTATCACCGCAAACAAGTCAGGCCATGTAGAACATTCAATTATACATTAAACATTAATAGCTGGTGTTTGTTCCACCCATCTATTTCATTGTGGGAAGCTTTTATTCTCCACCTTGTTGATAGAGTTTGAGCAATTTGAGTGTTTTTTTCATTCCAACCAAGAATTTAATCATTGCATAATAATGATGTAATCTCATGTTTTACAATAGCAAAGTTTGAGGTTCAAGAACTACAGCATAAAAAAGCAAAGTATGGAGTGGATGAAGAAGGCATGAAGTGGAGAAAACTTGTAAGACTCAGTCAAAGAGGGCAGGATAAAAAGCACACGGGTAAGCAGTCAGAACAGGAGAGCAGGCACCTTTTAAAGTGAGTGTTGGAAGAGGGGCTGTGGTGGTAAGCCCCATTTCTCTGTGAATTATACACCTTTGAGACTCTTCACAAGCCTTAGAAATGCAGTGCAGGGATTCTGCACACAGATGTTGAGCAGAGATGTGAAGTCTGTGCTTGAAAGTCTGCTGGCTGTTTGCCTTCAGCCCTCCATAGTGATAAAGGGAAAATTGGGTTGATTAAAATTTGGCGAGTTGCTCTTTATAATGGTGTGAATTATGCAGATTTGGTCACAGTTCATCGTTGCACATTATTACAGCGTGCTACCGGTAATAAACCATGCCGCATTATGCGTGCTTTGTAAGAGCATGGCTTATTATGAAGAGTCGAAGTTACTACATTCGCAAATAAACCCACATATTATAAAACGAAAAACACAAAAAAGGTCCTGAAGTATAGAAAAAGCTCTGGTTTAAACAAGAATATAAAAAAACTTGGTCTTTTTAACTCTGAAATGCTTGTTTAAAGAAGAGATGATGCAATGGAGAGGTAAATATATGAGCGTTCCAATTTTATAAAGGACGGAGGTACCTTCAACCTTAAAATGAGCACAAATATTTCCACAAACAATGGAATTTCTATATTTAAAAATTGTTGTTTTTTTTATTGTGAAATTAATGTTTAAAAATGCATTATTTTCTTAAATTAGCATGAGTGTCCTAAATTTTACTGCTCCCTAAATTGTGGAATAAAACATATTTCACCTGAGGGCTACATTTGTAAAAGTATTTATTTTATTTTTTTATCACTGGTGTTAAGGTTCACACAGGTGTAATAATTTCATGATCTCAAATTTGTTTTGTAAAGTTAATTTGAAGGAAGTTAAAAAAATTTGATGTGCGTTTTTGTCATTGCACAGGGAAATAAATTATTAAAACATTGCAAAAATACACCGCTCGGTCTGAGGCCACCATTCAGGGCCAAACCCTCTTGTAGAGGGTTTCTCATACCCTCCCTTTTGCTCTCTGCTATGCTACAGCCAGTTCCCCAGAATGGAGCCTGTCATGAATGCCCAAGCTAGCTAGCATGGCCCCCAATGACAGTGGATAAACAGTTTTTCTGTAACTGAAAGTTGTTTCCTGAACTGTAATTGACAGCTCTAGCACCTTCAATTTAAAACTACGTGTAAGTATGCTGGTTACTTTTCTTATATCAAGTTAGGCTTTTAGTTTACTGTACAGTGGATAGGGAAATATCAGTGAAACTAAATCAAACTAGCTGGCAGACGAATGACTAAACACAGGATGGTTTTTCCTTCGATGTAAATAAAATATATTCTTTGAAACAATTGAGTCTCGGGTCATCATTTTATTTCCCCATGTTCTTCTGATCCGTTTAGCTTTTTTTTTTTTAGAAACCAGGTGAAGCTCAAGAGAATGAAACCATATGGCATGTCATGAAAAACTGCGTGAGGATAAACAAGTTTACACTTTCGACAGGGTGCGGAAAGCATCCTAGCAGAAGCACTAAAAAAAATAAATAAATAAAACACTACCCGGCACTGCATCAACAACATGGGGATGCAACATGCAAGCAGACAAAAATCTGGCTTGTTCTCTAGCTGAAAGGTTGTTAATTAGTGTTCATCACAGGTTCAGGGGGCGTCATTCACCACTCTAAATTTATAGAAGCTGCAATTACTTTTCTGGTGAAGGTGTTGGAAAAGACTTTTTACCAACAACAGAAGTGGGAGAAGTAAAGTTGTTCTGCTTTATGATATGCTCTCCCAAGTGAAATGTATTATTCAGTATAATACTGGCATCAGAAGTGGGTGTTATCCATATAGCTAATTTTACTCTCCAGGCTTTTTTTGTTGTGTGCTTTAGGCAACTGTAAACGGCCAGTGTTTCTGCAGAAGTTAAAATCAACTTCTAACTTTCTGTGAAGTCGTTCAGGTTCTTTTACGAACAGCGAGAAAGGGATTTCACATCTCATTTGAGGGTATGGCCTTGTAGGTACAATCTCTCTGTCCAAACATTTTTTTTTCTGTGATTGAGAAGCTTTGCTTCGAAACAACAAAGGGACGAAGATGTATGCATTGAGGTTCGCTTTTCAAAAGCTTCTTTTTACTTACTATGCCCTCAAATTAAAACCCTGAGATGTGATGGTGATGCCTGAGTGCCGACAGTAGCAGCTGGCCCATGTCGGGGGCATCGCATTACACGATGTCAATGATTTGACACTAATCATGTCTGAAGTTGCCAGCAGATAACCTTACACAACATCCCTTACACATTTGCTGATTGGTCCATGACTTGGTAGTTGGGTTTGTTATGACACGTGAAAAGCTGTGCTAAAATATTCATGTTACTTCATTAATCTGTTAGCAACTAAACGTGTCCGTGTCGTGATCAAGTCAGCCTTGTGGTGCTTTCCATAGCATTTTGCAATGTATTCATGCCTCATTTAAACATTAAAAGTCTGGACTAGTGATAATATTATGAGGCTAGGAATTGATCCAGACTGAAGATGAATCTCTACCAAAAAGTATATTGATATCATACTAGTGGGTGATGGTAGAATGAAGCATGAGATGGACAGATGGGTTTGGACTGATGCACTGTGGGTACTGATCCAATCTGTCATGATCAAGAAAAATCTCAATCGAATAAGCCCTCAATTTACGGTTCCACCTTTCGACCTTCACCAGCATCCATAAGATATGAATTATGACCCAAAGAGTTAAATCCTAGATACAAATGGTTGAAGTTAGCTCCAAGTTCTGGTAGGATTCAGACTCGGATATGAGATCTTAGCAGAGCTTTGTGTAGAGCGCTGCTTTCTATATGGCTGGATTTTGGAAACTCTTCACATTGTGGGACTGACCAGAAACTAAGTCGTCTGAAGCAACTGTAGAATGGCTTTATTTATAAGTGAAAGTTCGACCAGAATATTCCCTATACTGGACATACTTCATTACAGGTTAACAGGGCATTATAGATTTACTTTAAAAGTTGTTGTTACCAATTCGCTTAATGAACTTATACTTTCTGAACTGCTGCACCTTTATATCGAGTCATAAAATGGATGTAAAGAAGCCGCAGAAGCTGGCTGGTACACTAAATCTATTCCTCCATTATCTAACATTATCTATCCCCCTTGCAGGGGGGTTGCTGCCCATCTCCAGTGGTGCCCTGCTGAGTTGCCTCAGCAGGGCAATATAATAAATCTATAATAAATGCATTTTTGAATTGAATTACTGACATAAATTAACACTTCAAAGACTTAACAATTTTCTGGGATCCACTTTATACATGTAGCTTTTCACTGCTTTGGTTTGAGAACAAAATCTAAACAATGAACCAATGAATTGGATTGAAATTTTACTGATTAGGATAAGATGTTAATATAAAAGCAAGATGTAAAATGGGCAGTTCTGTACGTTTATGATATGAAGAAAAGTTCATGGGAATACTGCCAGATTTTATGCCCAAAACATATGTTGTTTGGAGACTCTTGAGTTTGGTGAGGGATTCTTGCCCCTTTACTACTTAGGAAGAGCAACACTTGGTAAACTATTGAATGAACATCGAAGGCCAAAAAACATCTCTAAAATCAAATGGTTTTGGTGTACAACTTATGCTCAAACATGTTATTTTTGTTATACGACCACAAAAACGTAAACCAACACATCTCCACTATTAAAATGTGTTTTTTGTTGTTGCTTTTTTTTTTTTAATTAATTTTACTCCTGTTACACCTATAAACTGCAGTAACAGAGTCTCAGAGCTGCTTTTATGCTGTCGCATTGTTTGGCAACACATCGTTTTGCAGGATCATCTAGGTTTTTCTAAATTTTCTCGTCTCTGTCCCTCCTGGCAGTGTTGCTCTTGGTATTAACACAGACCTTCGCTGGCAGTCGGCTCCAGAGTTGGGGCTTGTGTGAGCTCAACCCTGACTGTCCCCCACACACCCCCGGGGCTTTGTGAAAAATGAGACCACGGAGAATGAGATAATAACAGAGTGGAAAGGCAGAGTGTGAATCCTCGGCAAGTTGCGCACATACTGACGTGTGCCGGCACGTGAAGCTTGTGTGGAAGATAATTGTGTCCTTCCATGTGTAAAAACTATCAATCAGGTTCACTTAATGTTGTGTCATTATGGGTAAATTAAAATTCCACACTGATTGATAGGGTATTGACTGTCATTTTGTGCTCATGCATAATGAATCATCCTTTTTATCTTTTTATCAATTTAATTTAGATATTAGTTTTTTGTCAACACACTACCAGATAAGCCACCGGATTGGCTCAATCTCTACAATTTTAACAACATGGTAGTTGGTAGTAGCAATATGAACCCGAGTGTAATGTTTACATCTGAGTTAGCAAAGGACTGAGAATAAGTGATTCCCCTTGGATTGCACTCAGTCTCTGCATTGTCTGCAGTAGATGCTGGATGCCTTCTCCAATCAGGTGGATAATTGCTGTGAATCATTAATAGCATGCACTAAAAATGCTATTTACATGAGTCTCCATACATGAGTAAATAATGCAGACCGACCTCTGGGCAATTTGAATTTATTCATATGCTTGAAGGACATAAGCATGAGATGCATTTCTTTAAACTTGTAATTATACTAAAGATGTAGCAGAATAGCAAATAATCATTTTCTATGCAAATTTCTCCAAAAATACACATTTTTCTAGAACATTTATGTTTAATCAAATTAGTTTTTCCATTTAAATTGAACCTCTTGCTGACTAGGGTCACGGGATAGACCTTTCTTCCCTAGCGGACTAAAACTCTGGAGTAAAATAAAAGATTAAACAGAGGGAGTGTTCCTGTTTCAAGGGGTTCAGCCTCGAGCCAGAATGTGTTTGAGCCAGAAAATGACTGATGATCCACAGGCCATGATGGATGCTAATGTGATTGCCTATCCTGACGGGGATAATGATCCTCAGAACTTAAACTTGTGCCAATCTATTTATAGTCATTGTTTTTTATTATCATCATTGATTGATTTGTGCATGTTTGACACGCAAACATATTATGCTGTTACCGTCTAAGCTAGTAATGGGACATGTATACTTAGTGGTCTACAATGTACATAAACAAAGAGGAAGACTTATTTTTGTTAATTATGCTCAACTGAATCAGATTCAGTGCTTTAACGTTTCCCCAATCAGTCACTACAATGCAACTGTCTTTAAGTTGTAATTAACATATGTTTGATAATACTAATTCAACTTTAGTAATACTTTATCACTTCTTCCACAGGTGTGGTGATGACGACGACGACGGCGATGATGATGATGATGATGATGATGATGACGATGATGAAAAAAACATGAGCAGTGATGGCAAGGCCAACCCTTTCAACTAGATCCACTCTTGGACATTGTGAAAGCTAAAGCAACAGTTTTGGAGGCCCCAGCATGATAACATAATTGGTGCTTCGCAATTAAGCATAAGCTATATATAATTCACTATTGATTAGAGATTAACCAAGATATTAGCAGGTGACCACAATTATGTCTATTTTATCAGGACTGGTGACAGGCAGGTAAGAAATAAAAAGACTACGTTCAAAAAACTATTAAAAATGAGTCTTTACTTTCTATGTATCAAAACATGTCAATGGTTCATTTAAGCTGTGAGAAAATGAGAAAAATAAAGTCTACAACAGATAACAGGACGGCATGGCAAAGCTGTTCAATTTTGCCCCTGCGCACCCTCAACTTCTGGTAGTCATGGAACATGGTGCATCTGAAAATGTTGGAAAGCCTGGAAACATCAGTGTTAGGGTGAGGCTCTATGCTTTTTGTGGACTAGACACAAAAGCTTCTGTTTTATTAAAGCTAACTAACGGAGCTAAATATGGTAACTACAACAGTCAAGAAAAATACCAAACCCAAATTTTTTTCAGTTTTAGAATAGTAAATCCTTGTTTTACAGCAATTGATTAATCCAAAATGACGTCATATAATATAAATAAATGATAGATCACAGCCGGAAGGGGTATTCCTAAAGTTCTCAGAAATTAGAATTAGCTCAAATCTCTATGGGTATATCGCACTGCATGTTAAAATACAAAATATCTAATCGGCCTATCTCAAAGTGTTGATTTACTTTAGAGTGAATACATGAATTGTTTTTCAATGCGTGTGTGGATATCTGTAACTCATACCAAACTGTGCAATACACATGCTTACATGATCATTTTAAATTGAATTATTTCAAATGTGATATTCAGCCGTGAATGCAAATCTTAATATTAGACTTTTACTAATATAAATTGAACTAATCAAAGCACAACCATCAGCGGTTAAATGATTAAAAAAAAAAAAAAAGTTTTATAAAAAAGGTACCAAGTCCTCAGCAAGGCTAGAATGCATACAGTTTTTTTTAAGATTCCTATAATTATGTTTGAAAATTCTTCTGACATGATTACAAAATGCTTTTCATGGGAGATCACTAAGAGCACCAAATGTCTACTCCATAGTGTGTAAATGTATGTGGGTTTTTCTTTTTTTTCTGCACGTGCATGTGTGTGTTAGGAGGTGGGCTATTTGTAATAGTGAATGTCACCGGGCACAGAGTGTGAGAGAGAAGCTGAGCGAAGCCGGCAGATAATCTCTACCTGCCGTTCAGTCTGTGAGCCGGCTTGTAAGTGCTTCCTTATTTCTCATTAAGACTCAGAGTGAGGGGAATTAGTGACACAGAATGAGAGCTGGGTCTGCTTTAATAATGTTACTGATCCAATTTAACATGACTGGATTATGTTAATATAATCACAATGCACCAAACTCAAATCAGCCTCATTGAATGTCTGCTCATAAATGAATTGTTCTTGCCCCAATAATTGATGTGATTTCAGGTACATGATTTTGCAATATGTAGCTTTTTTTTTTCCCGTGAACATTTTCTCCCCTAAATTAAAACCTAGTTGGATTGGCTTTGCCATTTAAGCCTATTTTGTATTTGTATATGAAAGGGGATGGCATCCAGTGATTTCACTGTGAAGAATATTAACAGATAACACATTGTGTCTGTTTGTGGAAACCTGACTGGGAAGAATAAAAATGTGACAGATATTATTCATTGTCGATAACAGTGCTGTGTCAGCTAGATATACTTGCATTCAGAACTTTGATTTATTTTCTTTGCCTGCCATCTTCAGTGATTATAAAGTCAAAGAGGAAAGTAAGGAGTGAGAAGAGAAGAGGTGAGAGGGGCAAACAAGATAGCAAAAGGAATAATAAGTGTCATGTTGCTCTGACACAGGTAATGGCTTCAATGCGTCCCCCCCAAAAAAAGATCCCAATGTGGTTGAGCAGGGAAGTAGGTTTGCAGTTCCTGTTCCAAAAAAGAAGTTAAAATAGATCTAAACCATATTAATGATGCTTCAAAAACCATGCCTTTTTTGGTAATAAAAGCCAATGTTTTGGTTTTCTTTTGTAGTAAATAATACAAGCTCTCCATTATTCAATGGAATCATAAAATTACAGAAAAATATAGAAATCTGTAAGAAAAAGAATTTCTTTCATATATGGCAAATGTTAACCTCATAAATCAGCTAACAGAAAACCAACAGCAGTATCTTCCTAGGTTTCACTTTGCAGCAGTGCATTTGACCTGAACGAATGTCGGTTGCATTTCAAAACTCAAATGAAACAATAAAACTACTTGGTTCCAATTCCCCATATGCCCCAAAGTCTCTGTCTGCACCAAGCAATGTTTGAGGACACATTCACACCTCTATTTACCAACCTGGATTCACTAAGTCAGGCCACAATAGACTAATTAACACAGGTTTCTACTTTGGTGTCGGTCAAGAAAGAGAGTGTGTGTTGTTGTACCGGGATATAGAGAAGCAGCTTTCTGTGTACTGAGTGCTCTGCAGAGTAAACACAGAGAATCCTCTGCAGATCCAATCTTTGCTTCTATTGACTGTGGTGCAGTGACTTTTACTGCAATATAATAGGTAATTTAAGGAAGAAACAAAATGGAAGATATTCAGAGATTAATGCCGAAGGCCCCACTGTTTCCATTGTTGCAGTGCTCTTAGCTTTATATTTGCTTTTTCTTGTTTTGCTATCACATAATTTGTTCAGATAGAAAAAGTGTGACAAATGTTGGACGTTAATTCAGTCATGGCTATTACTGGAGCCCAGCTTCTAGGTGCAATTTGTAGCATAAGGCAATAGCCTGTAGACATGCAAACCTACAGCAAAGATAATAGACATGTTTGTGCTGATCGTTGACAGTGACAGCCTCTATTGAGATGCGATGATGCCCCGTTTAAGCAAGTACAACTGAGAAAGCCATGTCCACAGTCTGCCTCTACTTAGATTCTCACCAAATATCCCCCTTTCTCTCTCATTTCAAGCATTCAGTTTGCACTGTATACGGCAGTGCCAGAGCAGCAGATGGGTTGTCCACTCAGCAACCTCTGACATTCAACCTTCTCAGAGGCAAGGCTGTGGAATCCGTCCAGTGGTCTTCATCGCTCTCAAATGTTCTGCCAAAATAGACGAAGGATGAGCCAGCCCACTTGGGCCTGAGGCCCTCTCAAAGGAGACCACAAGACTTAAGCTACTATAATGATTTCAGTACCTTTTTGCCAGAGCATTTAATATAAACTCTGACTTTAAAATAATATCCACAGTATAATCAAAAGGGCCCATTCATTAGGCACACTGATTCAATTGCTTACTTTACAGTGAATGAGCCAAATACAGGGCGGCGACTCAATAGTTATATACCTTGATGTAGTGACAATAACTTGTTAAGTACAAACCAAGCATAAGAATTGAGAATTGGTATTTATCAACTCTACAGCTACATATACACAGCAGGTCTTACAGCGCAATTCCAAAAATGTTGCTAAAATTTGTTTATTTCTTGCATAGTTGGTCATGCTACTAATAAAATATAACCGCAGTCAGACTCCTGTGTGAACAGTTTACGGTCCCAAAGCGACATCCAAGTGCAGAAGAGGAACACAGATGCCATACAGGAGTGCACTGTTTACTTAGGTAATAATGGATGCCTCCATCTACCTATCAATTTTAAAGTTGTTGGGAGGTGATGGTATTGTCATAAAACTATGAAGGAAACTGAGAGGGAAAAGAAGGAAGCGAAGGGTCTTCACTGCTTACTGCAGCCATTGTATATGTCTGGATTTACTATGTCTGGCTTCTTCTGCAGAATAATTGTGATGCAGTCTGATAAAATGTGACATGACTGTTCAGGCTGCAGATGCTTTGAAAACTATCCAATATCCAATTTAGTAGTACATATGGAAGTGGCACCAATCAGATTCTATGTGTTGTGCTTTTGGTTTAAAAAAAGAGAAAATATCTAGTGAGCAGCGGTTATATGGGTGGAAATGTGTTTAAAAAGGCAAAAGGAGAATGAGTAGACTGGTTCAAATGACAGAAAAGCAACAGTATCTCAAATAACAGCTTGTAACAGCTAAAGCATGAGGAAAACTGCACTCTACAGTCTTGTCAAAACCTGACAACAGAAAATATTGCCTCATTACTATTTGGCTGAACTTCTCCAGTCCGGATAACATTTCAATGCCCTTGATCTATATTCTGATTGGGTCAGTTGATGTTTGATTCACTTCTGGCCTTCAACTTGATATTTATGTAGAGAAGGTGACCAATAGAGACCTTTAAGTTGGTCTCCAGAGTTGTCTTCCATACTTTCTTTGAACTTGTTATGAAGCCTCAGAGCATCTTGTTTAAGCTGTACAGTTCCAAGTAATTTAGGATCCCTATAAGTGCATCACTGAACCATAGGAAATCCCTGAGGTTAGTTCAGGCAGTGCAAAAGTTAGGATGTTTGGTCTTACAGTGACTAACTTGTTAGCTAGGGTTGGCACCTTTGGTGTTCCTACCAATTGCCCCATGGCAAAGGTTATGCTTTGGCTGATCTTTGTCACTATAGAGTCTGACAGGAGCTTCTAGTGACTTTACAAGCTCGGAATGTCTAGTGACTTTAGACGTTCTAGAATGTTATTCATTGGAAGATGAATGAGATACCCCATTTCAGGGGGTTCTGGGTTTGTTCCATCAATGAGCACCCAAGGTGCCAAGCATTCATATCAAAGTAGCAGTTTCTTAAGCCACTTCGGATGGATCGTGTTGGGGTTTGGCGCAGTCCAACTATCCATAATTGTCTCTAACACTATGATGTGTGCTGGGGTTTTTCCCATAGCAAGAGCCTGGTCTCTGTATGGAGTTTTTCTGTGTGTTTCAAGGATGATGTTTCCAAAGTTTGCATAGCTTGTTGTGTTTCACATCTTTTCTTAACACCATGGTTGTATTATCCAATGGTTTAATTTGTCTAGGGTACACTTCCATGTCTTTCATTTAGATTTTGACTATGTCATTTACATAGTAGTTCTTGCTTCCTTATTGGAGTCCATTTTCCCTTCATATGTCACCATGGGTAAAACCGGGGATTTCCATGAGACAAACTAAACTTTTGTTTGCAAATGGTTGTCATGGTGTGGTAATGGAGGGTACAGTGTTTCTCCAACAACAAACCCTAGATTAATCCCGACATAAAATGTTCTCTTCAAACAGAAAGAGAGCCTTTAAATCAGAAAATCAAGAAAATTAGGGGATGGAAAAATATCTACAGGAAGAAGATGAGGGGTCAGTTGCAGATTTGCAATTTAATATTGAAATAATTTTATATCTCCTAAAAAATAATTAGACTATTTTTGACTTAGGAGCAAGCACTTCTTTTGGGTTTTGTTTTGTTTTGTTTTTGCAGCAAGTTGAAAGTAACAATCTCAAACCATCTAGTCCATAAAAACACACAAACAATATGCTATAAAATATGCAGGACCCTCTGATTGTTCCCCAGCCAGGTTTTGTTGTGGCTGCACACTCAATCAGCTCAGCCTATTGTGTCAGCCGTTTGACTGCTTTTGTTCACTTAATGACCAAACCCCTGAAGACAAAATGGAAAGTTATATTTTTGAAGACCAGGCTAATTAATGCTGCTTATTAGAGAGAGCTTGAATAACTATAAGGAAGTGGAGAGAAGCTGAAGGTTGTTTTGTTGTTTTTTTTAAGAAGAATGCATGCTGTGGCATATCACAAGAAGAGGCTTAGTGAGAGCATAAAAGGGGTGTCAAAACAGAAAGTGAGTAAGTAGGAATAAACTGAAAAAGCACTGGAGGTGATTAGAGAGTATTAATTCCTTCCTGAACAACAGTGACTCTAAAATAAGGGTTAACCTTTAGGCATAGTGTTAAAAATTGCAGACAACTGGTACAATTAGGCTTTTTGTTTCCCAGACACACAAGTGTACAAACTGTTTTTTTGTTGTTTTTTTTTTTTTGTGCATGCCTGAGGATAGGTGTGTTTTTCTTTTACAGTATCTCCTATGACATAATGTGCATTACTGAAGTGTATGCGCAGAAACTTTTCAGATTTCTATGAATAAAAAAAAAGAAATGGCATAAAAAGTTTTGATTTTCTGTCATACAATTCCACAATAATATGTTAAAGTTTGTGGTTGTAATGTGACAAAATGTGACAAGATGGGGAAAGGGGTACTTTTTCAAGGCATTTTAAGTAAATTTGATCCTCTCAGATTTAAAAGCAGACTGAATAGATCAAGCTAGTCAATAATCAGAATCAAGACATTAGTTGACAGCTAGGCCAGTAATAACAATATGACATGTGGAACATCTGTTAAGGCTTCTTCTTCCAATGTTGACAAGGAGCAATGCCAGTACTGGACTTTTTCAGTTTGACAGGAAAAATAACACTCTTCCTGACACAGAAACAGTTTTATAAGTTGACTTTACACTTGTCTCCCAATTAAACATAAATAAGTTTAACCAAAACTTCAAACAGCTTTGAAAAAGTAGTAAAATAGCAGCAAATGCCAAAAATAATGGGCATGTATGTGGTTGCAGGCCAGGGTCTAAGCTAACTCTCACTATCATAATTAATAAATAAGCAAATAAATTACTGCAGCTCTTTGAAAAGCTGATCAAACAGAAAGCATAGGATCTAAAGCTGAGTGCCCAACACCCAACCAAACAAATAAACACACTTTGTCCTGTGAAGTGAGCATCTAATGCTTGGCTTCTGCACAGTTCGTACAACAGCAAATAAACCAGGGAAAAAGAGCAAATGACACCTTAATGTGTCACCGCCATATGCTGTTAGTTACTGATGAATGCAACACTCCCCAGCTAAACTCATAGAGCTTTAGTAGTTGACGCCGTTGCTGCTAAAATTAAAGATAAGCCATCTGTTTGCTAAAACAGCCCCCTGTCACCTGAATGTGGTGGGTCAACCAAACCTCTGTTTACTCAAACTAATGTTGTGTAATGTATTGCCGCAGCATCTGTATGGACTTGGAATGAAATGTCACTTGTGCAAAAAAAAATAAGTAAATTAATTTTGTATCATAAGTAGTCAGATCTGAAAATGAACCATTTTGAAAATTTCAGCCTTTAATTTGATACAATTGTGAAGTGAGGAAAAAACACCATGATAAAAAATGGTTAACTATTTTTTTTTTAGCAAAAACAATTGTGAAATACCTCTTGCATATGCTCAGAAGCTAACTGTAGTCAGATTTCTGGAGTAAATTCACCTTCTAGACAGGACATTTCTACCACCATGGTCAACAAGGGGGTTCACAACATAAATGAACAATCCAAACAAACCACCCTCTTTACTCTTCTTTCCTAAGGGAGGTGCTAGAGTAATGTTATTTTATTTTTCTGGAAACACTTCATGTTACCCTGCTTATGAATCTGGTTTCTATGAAATCAAGGACCACATGACTAACCTTTGAAAAGGCACTATGTTTCACAATGAGCTGCCATTCAAAATATGTCACTGTAGCCCTTTTTACACTGAACGATGTCTTGATTCTCTGTGCACTTTTATTATTTTGAATTTTCTTGCGGTTTTGAGTTTCTGGTGTGTATAGTTGAGATGTTTTTATATTATAAAAGGGAAGCATGCAACGCTTCTTTACAAAGGTTTATTATCATACTGTTGGACAACAACAACAAAAAGCAGATTCTTCTCCGTTGTTCACACCCCCTACTTTTTGCTGATTGGCCAGAATGAAATGCAACCTAAGAAATCCAGCTCAATCAGACAAATCCCAGACGAAGCACTGAAGGGAGAAGAGACTCGAGCAAAATTCCACAGAAAGCTAATGGCCTTGCAATTGTGACTCTCAAAAAATAGGATTTGGTCAAATGAGACCAAGATAAGAAACTTATTGTTATTTAACAGGAGCTTAAATCTCTCCTAGAAAACCATAAGTAGGTCACCATTAGGTTAAAATCCTTCTTCTTCAGCAAAAGTCCTAACACCTAGTCGTAGGCCTACAGAAAACCAAAAAACAAGAAACGGATGACTTGTGGCACTGTTTTTTTTTCTAAAGATGACTGTAAAAGTGAAGATTTGAAGATGTGTCACTCAAGTCCCATTCCCTAGAAATATATGCAAGTCACACTAAAGAGCTATCATTCAAAGCCCTTTTTAACTATCCTCCGAGCCGAGTGTGGGGAATGAGGGAAGACATTAAAAACCGACCACAGAACTCTTTATGGTTAAACTTTAATAATTTTAGGATACGGCTGCAAGAAATCTTATGCCAACTGCAAACACGAGGTCATTGCTACATTATCTTTGAATTATGGATTCTTTCAGTGAATAGCAGAACAGCCGAGATACGCAAACTGGAATGATTAAAAATTTAACACCGTGATCTTATTTATTCTCTTATATTTTGAATGCAGTTTTGCATGAGAAAGCCCAAATGGAGACTTAAAAAGTGCTGCATTATCCATGGAGAATATTGTTCTTAACCTCTGAGGGAAGGGAAGAATGTTTCAGAGGAATCCACTATGCAGGATTACAAAGCCCTCAGCGTTTTGGACTCCATCCAGGCTGGCCTTTTATCAAGCACAGATCTACTTTTAGACTTCAACGGAACAATGGTATCTGCTTAACTAAGCAGCCAGCGATCACTCTCCTCTCCTCTCTGCCAGTGTCATATCTCTGATCAAGTGTGGCTCAATTCCTGTTTGAAGGGAGGACTGCCAGACATAATGCAATAATAACAGGTGCACAGCTTGTCTAAGAGAAACGAGCTCCTATTTCACTGCTGACAATGCTGAAATGAACTCTTTGTGCTCCTATTCTCTCGTTCGTTCTCAAAAACCCTCGAGCCTCCGTCGGCATAATAAGGCAATTGTAATTCCTCGCCTATAGCTTTCTAACTAAGAGGGGGCAAAATACATATATAGACTGGACGTCTTTCCTGGAAGTCAAAAAGATAACACTTGCAATAGTTGTTTGAGGTAGAGCATACTTTTTTTTTTTTTTGGCAGGCATGTGTCCAAGAATTATTACCCTGACTTCCATCACAACAGACACTGTATCTTCATAAGTAAAATTTATTAATTTAGTATTTCTGTCCATTTTGATGTTTGATGGCTGACGGCCAAAAAAAAAGCCCAAAATTCAGCTTTTCCGAAAAGTATTGCTTAACGCACAAAAAAAGAAGAAGAAAGAAAAAGATTTTTAATACTGAAACTTCAGCTTACCCACAAGTATTTTGAATGGACTTCCCTTCACAATCCTCTCAAGGCTGCTTTTGAACCTTTTTCTACCACACTTTTTCCACACTTCAGCTTTCCAATTATATACTTGGACACAACACTCTGAACAGCCAGCTTCTTCAGCAATGAACTTTTGTGGCTTATCCCTCCTGTATGTAGACAGGCACCCCACTGAATAGAAAGGCCTGGGTTTCAAACTACAGTCCTTGAGCACAAAATACTGCTGCATTCCAATGCGTATATAGTCCTACACATCTGAACCAAATGGCTTAATTCCCTCCTGAGCATACTATTTGAGTCTAGTATATTAACAACTTCAATAAGCTGGCCTTCAAGAAATGGAAATTGGGATTCCAGTAAAGTGGTGTTTCTTTGCCCTGTGAAGCACTGGTGACCAGTTCAGCATGCATCCTAACTCTTATCCAATAACTACTGCAGATAGGAACCAGTCTGACGGTGACCCTCCGGTCAAAAGCAGGTATAGACAATGGATGGATGGTCCTGCTCCAGCTGAGATGATAATTTTTTTTTTTTTTAAATATATTGAAGATTTTACATATTGAAAAGCGTGCTTTAAAGCTTTAGTAATCACTGCTGAATAATCAGATTATATTTGGCCAGTCCGCAAATTTGGATGTCTAAGGGGCAAACACACAAAAAACATGTTCTTAAAAAAAACAAAAAAAAAACAACAGAAAATGTTGGATTTTTTAGTTTTGTGCCACTCCCACATGGAAGAAAGCCTTGGACTGTGAGTCACACATATTGCAGAAAAACTTTTTAATTTTCTGAGAAATTAAATTTTGGGGTTTTATTAGTTGCAACATAAAATGACGGAAATTAACATAACACCTGAAATACATCATTATGTTTTGTAGAGTTACTCTGAATTAAATTACTGAATTAAAAGTTTCCCATGATCGTCCGATTTACTGAGAAGCACCTGTGAGCGGCACAGCTGAATCGAGCTTTAAATTAAGTAAAGTGTTGATTAACAGTCAGCGACTGCCAGGAAACTGGGCTAACATTTGAGTCCAGGGAGGAAAAAGGCGATAAACATCTTTTCAGCATCCATTATCCGGACATTATTTAAAGCTCTCACTCTAACTGCTGTGCTTTAACGCAATGCGAATTGCTGACCTTGAAAAGCAGGTAAATGCATCAAGTAGATGTGATATAAAAAAACAAAAAAAAAAATCCAACTGCTTTTAGTCTCGACAAAGAGCCCTTCTCTCATCCGACACACTGTAGTGGACGTGAACTTACGCTGCCCCCCCACAGATGCCCGGTGTGATGTTTGACAGATTCCTCCCTCTCCAGCTAGGCTCACAGTAAATGTCCATCTGGCAGCTTCCCATGGGTACTTATTATTCTCAGCTAGCCAGGGGTGTTCTTTTTTTTTTTTTCCTACTTTTTTTTTTTTTAATCAGCCTGCCAGCGCCTGCCTCAAAAGAGTGGAGCCAGATCCAGAACTGCTCGCAGATGCTTCACCGACTGGCCAAACTGTTCTGGTTGTAGTGGCATGGCACTGAGTTTTCAATTACACAATAAGAGATATCTGAATGCTCCCAGAGAGAGAAAGAGAAAAAGAAGCATAGAAGATGCAACACATTTTTTTATTATTTTTATTTTTTTCATGTAAAATCCACCAGGTTCACCTTGGAAATTAGACAATTGATTTTTCCCATGAGCAGATGCTAATAACCACTGGTGCTCTGCATGTCCTGTTCCGACAACCCGCTACCGTGGATTCAGTCATGCCGTTAACCTCTATCCCTCTCCTGCCACCCGCTGAGCATTTCTGAAAACACTCTGAGAAGACAAAGGATGCTGCACTCCCTTTCGGTTTCGCATATTCCATCTAACCCGGATGGACCACTGTTAGCCTTCTAAGGTTACTGCAGCTGTAATTTCTGCTTTGAGTGTGATGTAATCTTTCCACAACAAAGCATAGATGTCTACTACTGTGAAGAAGAAGAAGCGATTAAGGTCTTTTTGAGTCAAGCGAGCAAGACAATGCATCAAAGTATCTGCTTCTCTATAAGTGTTCTTCCAGAATGTGATTTAATTGAATTAATTGATTAAGGATTTTTTAATTAGTACCTTAGGATGAAGTTTTAACCTTACTTTGATTTTAGTGGTAGGAATAAGACTAGTTAGTTTACAAGTTTTTAGCTTTTCTTTGGGATTTAGGGTTTTACGACAGTCAAGGTCACACATGAACATCGACAGATTTGACTCTCATTGACTTGGGCATGGCCAGTGGACGGGGGAGCTGCGGACGGCGTGCGGCGGCCAGTGCATTCCTTTGGTTCCCTATCTAACTGTCCCGTATTACGGGATGGGGGGAGTCATCGAGAGAGAATTATACCTAGACGCATCGATAATACAGACAAAACATCATCCTCTGATAAAACTGCCTTTTAGTTTTGAGTCATATAGAATTGTTGAAAAAGTAGTGCATTGTAGTGAAAAAGAAGGAAATTAATTGTGTTGCATTCCTTAGTGTACCTCCCCCTTTACATGATGCCCCTAAACAAAATCCAGTTCAACAAATGATTTTCAGAAGTCCCCATATTTGTATTTTTACTACAGATGTTCCCAATAAAATGCACTAGAGTTTGTGACAAAGTGACAGAATGTGTATTATGTGTATTTTACATGTGTGTATTAAAAGTCAGAGCAATGTTTTGTTTATATTAATTTTCTGTATCTGGGCCCAGGGATTAATTCACCCTCTTTTTCTAGTTGCTTGAGTCACAATGTCCTCGGTTCCCCTGATTCTCCATATCAATGCGTGTTCTTCCTCACTTTAGTCAAAAAGGCGCTAATCATTTCTTTTTAACAATAGCAGACATATGTGCTTTGTTGGGGAAGGATTACCTCATACTCACAGCAGAAATTACAGCAGCAGGAGGCTGACAGTGGTCCAGCTGGGTGAGGTGAGGAATGTGAACAGCTTTTACAGGCTGGGGGAGAAAAAAAAAAACCAAAAAAAAAAAAAAAACTGTCATGATTGTTTAAGAAGATTAAAAGAAAAAAGGTTTCATATTAGGAAAAAAAAAAGAAATTAGGAGTGGCCTATAATATTTGCACAAACGCGAAGCCACATTAAGCCAAGAAGAATCTGAAGGCCATTCCACAGAGCTGCGGTCTGCTGCAGCCGCCAGAGTTTAGGGTTGGTGAACATAAATTAAAGGAGGTGTGTTTTTTTTGTTTTTTTTCCCCCGTTGCATCATTCACCCCTGGTGTGTTCTGCCCTTTACAAAACAACCTCCGTCCATCTGCAGATCCGTCTCCCTGCTGATCATCTGATCTGAGTGCAGGAGCGTTTGCTCCAATACAGGCTTTGCTGTCATCTGTCTCAGATAAAACCAAGGGTGACCGTCATCCTCCTGTGGCCTCGCTCTTGTGCTTTTGTGAGCTCATGTGCTTCTTAGCCTCTTAGTTGTAATCCAGACGATTTTTTTTTTTCTAACAGGAAGGGTTTTTTTTCTCCAAACTAAAACTCCTTTTATACGTTTTATCCTCAGCAGGCTTTTGTTGTTGTTGTTTTTTTTTTTTTATTATTCCAATACTGAGAAGAGTTAAAACACAGATTTAATTCATTTCTCCAACAATTTTTGTTCAAGTTTCCAATTCAGTAAAAATGAAGGTGGTTGTTCTCAATAAAAGCAACACAGTTTATAACACACCAAGACATTTTTTTTTCTTTTAAGGTCTAAAAAAAGAGGCTGCATTTTATTTTCTGGTGACTGTAAATGGGAGTGGAGAAGAGAGCTAGAAAAAAACAATAAACTATTTGGGCTGCACCATAGAATCACTGGATTTCTAAAATCTTCCATCTCAATTTCAGGCAATATACTCAAAGATGGAAACATAATAAAATTTCTTGTGCTGTAGCCTCATTGTTGACTGAGAAGGTCCTTCTGAGCACACTTTGTATTATGAGTGGGACAGCGGTCTGTCAATCTTGGGCCTGTGATTGACTGACAACCTTTTTAGGATGAACTGCAACACTCCACAATGGATCTTAATCAAGACACCTGACAGCATTAATTTGATTTTTAAAAAAATTAAAAATACAAATATTCTGATCTGTGCCATCATTTTTTGAATCAAGTCGCTGTTCAAACTTTTTGAGATATAACCTCAGAAAACTTCCATTCATGGCTGGAAATATCAAGCTCCTATCTGTATGACCTAGCGTTTCTAATTGTTCGCCCTCCAATGCTCCACTATCCAGTCCATATTGAGAAGCAGCTCACACACAAACCAACAAAATATTATTAATGAAACAATCAACATTTTGAAATTCAACGACACAATGCAATGCTTCAGTTGTTGACTGTGATTCTATGACTTTTGTATTTTTGTGATTTTATGATGTAAAGCACCTTGAACTGCCTTGTCCCTGAAATGTGCTATACAAATAATTTTTACACATCTGGCAGTAACAATGTCATGTTTTGGTTGGTGAAACTAAAATTATTCCAAAAATGCTAACATAGTTAAAATGCTAAAAAATATATATATTTCAATAGCTTATTTCCCTTCATAAATTAAACTGTCATTTCAGAAACTGTATTTACTCTGCACATCAACACTGCTTATTTGAAACATCTCTGAAATAGAAGAAATCTCAAAGGGGTTTGTTACTTTATAGCACTATAAAATATATAGAACATTTGAATGGATGGCAGTATAAATAGTAATGTTTCTATAAAGTAGAGAGATGATAATATCCATCGTGATTAAAATTTTCATGCTACTCATGTTCTTTTCCATTATCAACATATTTGCCCCATTATTTGTGAGGTTTTGTATTTCAATCTTTGGACAAGTTGATTGGACTCTCTCATCTGTTTTCAACATGCAGAGTGCAAACGCCTACCAAGGTACTACATCCAAACAGTCTTTTGCGATTGCAATATTTCAAACATTGACTGCAATTCCAAATCCAATTAAATATATTATACAGCTCTCATACGAACACCGTCGTATATTCTATAGGTTTGATGATGTGTGAATTGTGAATGGTATGATTGGGTTTAAACTTCCGCCCACTCTCCACAGTGTGAAAACAAACACCATGCCTGTTTAAGTCAACATTGCTGACGTGTTCTTTGAACCATCTGGGCCATTTGATTCTCATTTGAATACAATTCAAATTGAAGGCACACAGCTCAAAATGTGTATTCTCACATGTGGGGGGGTGGGGGCGGCAAAGGTGGGACTAGGATAGCCAACGATGGCAGAAAACCGAATATCTTAACCAGGCAAACAGCAGCATCTCTGAGTCACTTCAGCTCCAACTCCTGTGTAATTCTCTACCGTACTTATGCATTCACATCACTCCCAAAATAACAAGACAACTCACTCTGGAGGACTGCGCTATGGAAAATAAAATTACTTACCTAGTGTGGAAAAGTTGGTAACATCTGTGAGTGTGGTGTTGGTGGAACAAAGGAGGGGTGGGCAGTGGGGATTAGAAGGAGAGAAAGAGAAAGAAAAAAGAAATGTCAGCAAATTACAACGTACAGAAAGCCAAACTTTAATGCAGGAGGAGGTTGTCACAAGTTCTGTTGAAAAATGACGGTCTGCTAGCATTATACATTCTTGGGGTTAGGAACAGTCTCTGTCAGAAGGGGGGTGACAAGGAGGAGGAGGACATGAAACATCTTAGATAGTTTCCCTTGAGGATCCTGCGTTTGTCCAACTTGCATTAATATTTGTCGCTGTTTCAACATTTTAAGGGTGGAGGCAAAAAGGGCACAAGCAGGAACCTCATCTATTACCGGTAAGTCTTTTTTTTCTTCGCAATGTTATATAACCACAGAGAGCAAACAAATGTGCTCAAACAAATGCACACAAAAGTGCTCCTTCTTCCATAAGTCCCCAAGATAATTTATTATCTCACCCTGTGTGCTTGGATTTCCTGCTTCTCCCAAAGCTTGTTAGTCTAACTGCGGACATTCAATTCACAGAACCAAAGGCGTAATAAACTCCTGGACTATGTGCCCCACAAAAACTCCACTGTGCCACAACCAGAGAATAACTTGCTGGCCAAGAATAGTCCCTTTGGCAATGTGTTAATTAAGTCACAGCAACATGGTAATCACTTCTATGATTTACAGAAAATTTTATGAGGACTAGTAGTGTTCCAGTTGTTTAAAGTGTTTTAGTTATTGCTAGGACTGTGCATCTGAACAAGTTGAGGAGCTTATTTGTTGTATATTGGAAGATCAATGCACATTTGCCTCACTTTAGCGGCATTTCCTGTTTTAAAGAATTAGAATATTTGTACCCAAGGTCAAGGATACAATAAAATTGGGATTACTGATACAAATACAAGAGTTGCATTTATTTTATGAAATATAGCAAATCAAACTTTTATTTTACTAACAACATGTCATTGTTCATTCAGTTGCATTTCAAACTGTCCAAAATGAGTGAGTTTTGTTGTTGTTGTCAATAATTGCCAAAGAGAATTTGTTGTTGTGGTAAAATTGGTATCGGCTGGTCAGAGCCCAACAAAATCAAAGACTGGAAATCCATCACAAAAATTCTGATTGTTGAAATCTAAATATATTCTATTGGCCTTTTACAGCACTGGCCTCCTTTATGTCCATTTTCTCCCAAAAGCACAACACTGCTGTCTCGTAAATGAACAATAAAGATAACCAAAACAATAGTATAAATTAAGTAGAACAAGATGTACAGTGAGGGAAATAGCTAACTGGTGAGCTAATATACTACCATCGGTGTTGCTTACTGTGCAGTCTGGTTGTGTTCCTATGCAGAATTTGTAGGTAATGTGATTTATCACCAGTGATGTCTATCTCGCTGCATTCATTTACATTTTTGGTGTGCACGGTACAAATCCCCAGGTGGATCAGGAACAAGAAAATGTGATTACAATATCCGTTTTGCATGTAGGAACAAATCTATTTTCAGACAGAAAGGAGGGGGAGAGATCGAGGTTGGGTCTCACGGATACTCATTACCATTCTGTCTGACACACATTCACACTGTTGTGCGGCTGTTGTTGCTAAACAGAGAGCTCAGCTGAGGACCTTGAAGCTTCATGCAGGGAAATTGGGCCCAGGGGAGGAAGGTAGCAGGGACTGATGTCAAACTTCAAGAGCCACTAGAAGCACCTGGGGTTTCAATGACATTAGCATTTGGCTTGTTTGGTAGAACAGCATCCAAAGGGAAAGGTCCAACTTAATAAAAATGGAAAGAAGATAATCAGGAAGAGGTACCATTTTTAAAAGTAATACTTGGTGCCACAATCCTGACTCAGGAAGAATGATAATGCTCAAATTCAACAGCATTCATATGTAGAAGGCAGAATAACTACCATGCCCATAGCCCAGTTCACACTCCTATTGCTCTAATCACATTGTCTTGTTAATAGAGGGTTTTCCTTCTGCACTCAACTGAGGATTATTGATTTTCCCTGAGTCCTGCAGAGGAAATTTGGACGCCTGGCCTATCAAAACCAATGGAGGAAAAGGGGGCCTAAATGTATTAGACGACTGGGGATGGTAGAGAGAGGCTCTAGTGGGAGAAACAAGTTCCTTCAATAAGCCCTCTCTGTGAACCAGGAAATAGATGCAGGACTCAGACACCTCTTTTTTTTTTTTTTTTTCCCCACCACCCGCCGCCCGTTCTCCGTTTCCTGTTTTAAGCAGATAAGCTGCTTTCAGCGTCTTAGTTATGCTGGGAAGAACCCACAGCACAGCAGGAAACTTCAAAAACTCCCCTCCACCCAAAAAAGCAAGAAAGAAAGCTGAGAAGTCTGTTCTTTGTGCCGTCTTGTCTGAACTGACAAGAAGGATTTATGGGATGTTTGCAGTGGTCAGTGGTAGTGGTACTGGGGATTACAAAAAGCTTGTGCGTTGTGACAAAGTGGGCAAGTTACTGTTCATGCACGGATTTTTTTCATTCAACCATTAGTTGCTTAGTTCAACCATTAGTTCATGATTTAGAAACACAGTGCAATTTGTCCTTTAAAACTTTGTTTGAATCCCTTTTAGATAAGGCTGTGCAATATTAGGAATACATTATCAGAGCCAACCCAAGGCATAATTCCCTTCAATTAAAGTATATTTTATTTGTTCTAAAAAATTAAAAAATAAATTATGTTGCCATAACTCATATCAACCAAACATTTTCAGGGTTGTTGTGGATGGAGATACTGTGGGCAAGAAGAATCTCTGGTATCAGTCAGTTTTTTTTAAAGACTTAAGACTCAAGACTGTTGCTGTGTGACAGTCTCATGACTCACGAGACAACAGATCAACATCCTGGTCAGAATCCCTTAGGCTTTGGAACACTTTATTTGGGGTGGTAGTTTACATATTATTTCAGCTTTTCACGTGCTAGTCAGCTACCTTTTTTTTTATCAGTTATTACAATGGTCAGAAAGTTAAAAAAAAAAAAAGCAAGAGCAGAAATCCTCCCAGCATCACAAAAGCTAAAATAATTGTCCAAAAAATTATACCTCATACCAAAAAATTACAAACAACAACAAATCTGAACTAACATAACAAAGCTACTCCAACATACTGTCAAATGAGATGTGCAGCTGTATCAAACCAAAACACTGCTGAGGGCCCCCAAACCATAAGGGGCCTCTCATAAATGTCTATATTTCAATATAGACCATAGATCTAAAATTTTTACATTTATTTGAGATAGAGATTCTGTTAAATTTTATTTGAAGATTAAAATGGTAAATATATCAATCCAACATTGAAAATTTTCAAGTTTACTTTTTAAAAAGGCGTAGAATAATCTTCAATAATTGATTGCTGTGTTATCTTAGATACAATCTGATGTTACGAGTAAAATGTTTTTTGTGTTTGAGCTCGGTTTGTTCTCGACTTCTCCCCAGCAAGCTAAGCTAATTACACTTGACCTTCTCACCCAGATTCTTCCTCCTTTGTTTCTGTTCTTCACAGCAAATGGTGCCCCACATCATATTCTTCTGAAGCCCCAAAACAATCTTGGCCAAGCCCTGAACATGATATTGTGATAAGTGTATAGTTATCACAATCTGATTTGTTTAACATCAAATAAGATTGAACATTTTCTCTTGTATGTCGGAAATAACTGCAACCACTATATGCATTTAATGATGATTATTAAGATTTATTTTAGGGATTTACTTTCTAACGCTTACTTTCTTCAAATTTAATGCACCAAGATTAACGTGCCTTTAAACGACTTGTGAAGTTCCAGATAATCTTATGGTTTTGTAAGCTTCTCCTTAATTTACCACCCTTGAGATAAATGAAGGAACACCTAAGGATGTTCTTTTTAAGGCAACAACTCAAATACACTGATTCCTTCTATGACATTATCAAAAACTCTGAAGAAATCAGTGAAGTTATTAAGAAGAGAACTGTTCACCCTCACAAGTTTGACTCATTCTCACGTATGTCATTTCAAGAAGCCTAAAGGTTTACATGCAATATGGCATAACCTGCATGTAGTCTGATAAAACTAAACTTCACGTTTGGCCAAAATGACTATTTGTACATTTGTAGGGAAAAGGAGAAGCTTGTACTTCCCAACTGCGAAGTACAAGGGGTGACAGTATCATGTTGAGGGGGCAATATTCTGCCGGATGGACTGGCATACTTCTCAAAATATCAAGAGGACAGAATCATTTGTAGAAATACTGAAAAATCATTTTAAGACATAGCTAGGAAGTTTAACCTTGGGCACAAGGCACAAACTGTTTTTCCAAAACCTAAGCATACCACAAAATTACTTACAAAGTGGTTTCGGGACAAACGTGTCAATGTTTATGGGTGGCCATCACAAAGTTTTGATCTCAGTTCCTTAGAAAATTTACTATCTGACTCAGTTACACTAGTTCTGTCTGGAGGAGTGGACCAAAATTTGATTTAAAATCAGATTGTAAAAAGAAACAAGGTGATGTGTTTTTTATTTTTGTTTTTTTTTGTTTTTTTATGCAGCGTTTGTAAGTATGTGGTTTCAGCTGTATATCAGGAATGGCTTTAAAGTGACTCCATTGGTTCAAAAATATATTACTTAGAAGCAGAAAATATTTGTTGTCACTGTAACAATGAAAACAGTTACAGACATAAGCCCACATATCAGTAATGGGAAATTACAAAATTTCTGATATATAAAAATGGAATATAATTTCC
This sequence comes from Alfaro cultratus, assembly GCA_903066825.1. Classification (NCBI taxonomy): domain Eukaryota; kingdom Metazoa; phylum Chordata; class Actinopteri; order Cyprinodontiformes; family Poeciliidae; genus Alfaro; species Alfaro cultratus. Next base: position 62,439 of record CAEFZX010002013.1, on the reverse strand, counting down.
CATACCTGACCCTAAAAAGTTAAGCATGGAATACTGGCAGTTCTTTGTGTGTGTGTGATATAAAAAGCATAGCTTGATTTACTCAACGTTTACCAAGGACTTAATTTCGATTAATGTAAAAAGGTAGAACTTCGTGCTGAACTGAGACTAAACTTTTTGTGTTTTTACTGTAAAAAAAATAAATAAATAAATAAATAAATATATATATATATATATATACACACACACACATCAACATTGCCATAAACAATCTGCTTATCTTAGTTGAGTAATAGGAATGGTGGGGGAGGAGGAGCTTTACCTTATGTTACAAGGAGCAAATAAAAAATCTCGTCATTGCAGGATTTTACCTCACATCTCTTTAAACCAAATACATATTTTTTTGTTTACAATCAATGTTATAAGACTTTATAAACTAAAATAATAGATGTTTTTTTATTCGTAGTGTCACTGTTCAGGTCTGTTTTATTTATTATACAGTATGCCAAAATTGCCTTTTTACTGTACACATCTTTTGGCTTAGCAAGGTTGACCTCTATCCAAGAATTTGGATTAAATTTAAGACATCATCTGTCCTTGGTGGGATTTTTTACTACGAGGTGGTGTATCGTTCATCCCTCTGAGACTGCAGCTCTTGGACAAGGACATCAGCCTTCTCGAGAGACAGTCGTTGTGACACGACCGGTCTTGACTTGTCTCATTCATCACAGAACAGTCAGCGCACAGCAGCAGCAGGGACACGATTAAGGCAAAAACAGGGGATATGGTAGCTCTGTTGGTCAAAGCATACCTATTCTTACCTGACATACAGTCCAAGTCTTCCCAAAAATTATAAATCACATATCCAAATTTATATATTAATTCAATGATTGCTCAATGGGAAAAACTGTGTAGATTAACAAATAAATAAATAATAATAAAAAAAAATAAAACTAATGGGTGTTAAGTTATTAATCTTCCTCGTTCCCATTCATGTTCTGGAAGTTCTTCCCAAGCCTGATTTACCCTTATTCTGCTTTACATTATGCTCATATGCACCTATAGTCTTTAATGTCTTGGAGATAAAGGGCTGAAGGTTAATATTCTGTCAGGGGAATTTGTCTCAGATCAATTGAGGGGCGAAAGGGAAAGTGCCATTAGTTTGCATGTGGAGAGCACTGAACACTTACTCTTACCTTTCAATTTATTAAGCACATGTTCATTATTTAATTTCTACATTCATTAGTTTGCTTAACACGGTTTTCATTCTTCAAAAACAAGATTTAGAGGTTGATTCATCATATTTCAAAGTATCTATTTCAGTAGTTAATTATTGTTGGTTTTAATAAATATGGTTGATACGGCTAATGAAAGCTCAAAATACAGGCTTTCAGATAATCTAGGTATTTTATGCACTGCAAAAACACAATCTTAACAAGTATCTCTTAGCACATTTAAAACAATCCAAAACTAACTTCTAAGCAACCTTTCAGCAAGACTGTTCAAAGAACAGTTTTCAGTAAATAATTCTTGAATAAGTACTAGTTTCTCTTATTTATTTCACTTATGACAAGACATTTTTTCCTTTGTTGTAAGTGGAATAATCTGCCAGAGGAACAAGCAAGTTTTCATCAATATTAGAGATTTATTGATTTAAAAGACACTCCTATATTTTGCTGACTGGTTACTTGTAAGTTAGTTTTGTCTTATTTTAAGTGTAATAAGTTTTTTTACACTAGAAACTAAAAATAAATACTTGGTGAGATTTTGTGTTTTTGCAATGTAAGACCAATAAAATGTTTATGCTGGCTTATTGAAAAGTATGTTCATATACTTTACAGTAAAAATGTTTTGTATTTGGTCAAAGTTCCTTCTCCATGACGTGACAAGTGACAAGTCCTGGACACATCTTAGTGTGGTGGCTGAAAAAAGTTTTGACTATAGCTGAAGTCTACGCCTGCTGAATCTTCCTCAAACTATTCTAGCTTCTCATGTTTCACTGAAACATGTCCACATTATTCTACCAAACTTTGTCCTTCTGCTCAACTTTAACTTCATATATGAAGCAAGCCAAACATCTAATTTAGCAATGACATTTGTGACTCATCTTCAAATTACAGCAACATCTGCAACTGGGTTCTCCCAGAGTAAATAAAAATGATCATTAGTTTGGGTAGTCTTGTCTAAATTGCCCTCAGGTGTAAGTGTGGGCATGAGTGTTTAGCTGTCCTGTGAATCCAACCCCAGGACCCTAAGTGAGTAAATTTTAACCTGAGAGGCATCGATACCGATGTTAGGACCTAAACTTCCCTGGCACACTAATTTTTCTTGTTTATGGAGTGCTTATAAATATTAATTTATGTTGATTGTTGGGGAAAAACAATTGTTTTCTACATGGCTCCCTGTCTTTCTTCCGATCTTAGGTTTGAAGCCACAGTCACTCAAATCCACAAGGGAGGAGAGAGGGCTGGCTGTCCATAGTGGCTGCAGGACTGAGTGGTCTCTAATTGGAAATCAAAAGCTGGAAGGCAGCCGTGAAGGAACAGTCCAACCTCGAGAACTCGTTGCTCAATTTAGACCATGACAAAAAAGGCCCCTGTTTCTTGTTTCACCATTTAACCTATTCACCAGGGTGGAATTGGAACAGCTGTTTTTTTTTTTGTTGTTTTTTTTATAGCACCACATAATGGGACAAAACGGCTCTTGCTGGCTACGATCCAGCTAGCTTCAGACGGAAAGGCCTCGATGTAAAGAGAGAAATGAACAAACGGGTGAAAACGCATTAGAAAGGAAGTGCTGGTATCACTGATATTGTAAGACCTCACTCCCTTCTACCTGGGCTGAAAAAAACAATACTTCTTTCTCTTCTGTTGCAGCAAACATTTCAAGAGGCCCTGTCAGTCTTCTGTGTTTTGAGAAGAAAATATATATGTTGCCTGATTTGTTTTACACTCCCTCGTCTTGTTGAGGTGCAAAACGACCTCTTTTCTTTGTGGCAGTTTGATGAGTGTAGTTAGGGGAAAAAAAAAAAAACTTCATCAGGAGGTTGTCAGACTCAGAGCTGTCCAGTTTAAAGCCTGCTCAGGCATGACAGTGAGGGAATAAGGAATGTTAGCTCTACAGCAGATGTTCTGTTTCTGCTATAGCCGTCTCCTGTTTGAAAGCCCAAATGCTGTACTGCACTCTGTACTTTTATTTTCCTTCTTTTCAAGTAAGAATAAAACTAGACAATGACAGGGAGATTTTAGTTAATTAGGTTTGGCGGCAAAAGAAAAATATAATCTTACATCTGTTTATTTTTCAGGGAGTTATAGCTAGAGTGGAATATGCTGTTGCTCCATGCTAAAATATCAGAATCTTTTTTGAGATAAAATGTAATGTTTTTTATTAGTAGTTGTAGTAGTGAAGCAGAATAAAATCCCATTTTGTTTTAATAATTCTAGAAATTTCAACATGTAATCAGCTCTTTTACTCTGATAGTTCCACATAAAATCCAGTACAACCAGCTGCAAACAGGGCTTATCAGTGCGTAATTTAATCTCAGCATGAATCCAGCCATTCTGTGGAGAACGCAAAGATTTCTTGGAGAACATTAACAAACAAGTACCGGTGGCTTAATTGAAACGACCTTCACAAAACTGCTCCAGCTAAGTCAGATTCGGTGGAGGGTTTCTATGCTATCTGTGATAGCACCTCTAAAAAAGTAGACCACTATATTAGAAAGAGCTTCTTCTATAATTAAAAACATTTTAAAGACCTACACCACACATTTAGCTTCTATCTTACCTCATCAGTCATACCTCTGTTAATCCATTCTGGGTCAGATCCAAAAAGGAGGCAGGGAAAGCAGAATAAAGCATTAGCCTTGCTACATGCAGTTAACCAAGCCTTGTTGTGATGTTCAGCTGATAAGTTCTTCAATCTAACGATGTTGTTTTAAGTTATTTAAAACAATCACTTAAATTATTTTTATTTTCTCTTGCTCCATTTTGAATTTATGTCCGATCGTCTCAATTCCCACGGCTTGACTGTCAATCAGACAAACTTTATGACTGACGGATGTGACGTCAGCCCCGACTTTGCCCCCATAGCGGGAGGGTGGTGGTATGCAAAACAAGCTGGAGGTGCGCCCCACAATGGCGTCTTTTATTGAACAGGAGCTGCTGCGCATATTTGTATGGAAATACGTGACCAATCAGACAATGTCGATATGCGAAACAATTTTACTCATCTTTAACTATAAAATATTTACCTTACACAGCTAAAAATACTATATACTACATGTAGTTCGAAATATTTTTATTATTTAATTTAAATAACTTTTTTTTATGCACATGGTAATAGTGGTGAGGTGTCACCCTTGCGCTGTCTAATGGTCAGTTAATTGGTTGTATCAGATTTTATTTAGGAATAAAATAAAGGGAGATAAATACAAAAGACACTCCATACGTTCCTGATTTTTTTAATTTTATTAAGCTACGTATAATTGTTTTTAATATTATGCATCACTTTCTATTGTCTATCACATAAATTCTTAATAAAGAAGAATTATTTGGAAGTTTGTGGTTATAAATATGACAAAATGTGAATACTTTTGAAATTCATTGTATGATCTCTGTTCCTTTATAATATGGCACCCTCTTGTTTCAGAAGACAAAAAGACATTTTAAAATGCAGAAATGGTTTTAGCCTGACGGACCTTGATGACTGATCAGAAGTTGGGAGATTAGAGACCTGGGGGCTCAAGGCTGAGTTCTGACCTTGAGCTCAGCTACGTTCAGGTGGGATAAAGACTTTTTTGCCTGGAGGACAAACAAAAAAGGATGAAATAGGGATGAAGAGGGAATAGGAAAAGCGTTGATGCTCCTAGCAGCGCCCTGTACCTTTGGCCCTACGCATTAGCCTTTTGTTAAGACAGGCAGCTACATGTCAGCTGGCCTGATCAAGGGCAGTTTAAAAAAAGAAAAAAAAGCTCAGATTGGAGCAATTTCTTTTCTCAGTGGTGTGAGCTGGTGAAGTATAAACAGAGAGGCTGTATTGATGTTTGATTCTTAACTCTCAACTTGCAAATCAGCTTCCTAAACAGAGGCCTCTCACCACTAGAAACCTATTAACGCGGGTCACAAGGACATGCCTGACACCCGAGTGCATTTCCTAATGAAATTCATCAGGTCCAAGATCAGAGTCATTTAGGGCCTCATTGCACAGCAAACATTTACGTTGACTGTCTGAAAGGCTCGTGGAAAGGAGTTCTTTATATCTTTGACTCAAACACATAATTAGACATAATGAGTAAACAACGTGGCTGCAATATGGGAGCTTGCTTATTGCTTTTTAATTGTGTTTCTTTCTGCGCACGTTCAGTACGCTCGGGTACCTGAGTACGCCGGCCCATGTGAGACCAGGTGCAGTCATTACCATGGGACAGATGGATCAGCAGAAGTGCTGCTCGTTTCCCTTGCAAGGCAACACGGTGGCTTCCATATGTAAACTCATCATTAAAACCGACCTGTGACCCCTCCCGCTCGAGCCTACGTTGTTAATTAAGCATGTCCAGCACTATGTAGGATGTGGCATTTTCGTCTTTTGTTTGTGGATGTTTTCATTTGCGAACAGTTATATAAATACGTGTGCGTATTGGGGTGTGTGTGTATGTGTGAGGGAAGAGAGAGAGGTATGCGTCCACTCATGGAATTTAGAAATGATGCATGTTTATCGTACGTGTCATCGGGGCAAATGTATGTGACTCTGGTGTCAGGCATGTTTAAGTTTAGGAGCTTCTTTTAATATTGCCGATGCAGCTCCTTTGAAAATTCATTAAAGTGCCTCGACCCTTCTGCCATCTGTGCAAGCGAGCTGGAGCAGCCTTGGGAGCAGCTGGGGAGCTCAGAAAGATGAAAATTCTGACGCGGCCGAGCCCCCGGACAGAACGAAGAGCCGCCGATATCCCGGCTTTGAACTGCCATTTATTTATTCCTAGACCTTAAATGAAAGCAGGATTCAAATTTAGATTCAGAGATAAAGACTGCTGGCGGCGATCACATTCTCCACCGGTTCCAATTTAAAAGGCAAATGGCAAGTGTTACATAATTGCAAGGCTGATAAAATAAAAACAAACCCTTAAAGGTTTAATTAAAGAAGCTGCAGATTTGACTAAAATATAATTATTTCCTCTCAATTACTTATTGAATTCTACAGTATATAACTTGGGGAAATACAAACAGCGGAAATAAGTAGGTTAAAGATTTGGAAAAAAAAAATACAGTGAAAGCCATTTTACAGATGTGGAGAAAACATTCTCTTTAACAAACAACATTACTCTAAGAACCCATTAACAACTCATTCAGGAGATTATAAACTAATGCAGAACAACATCCAAAGTGTTACTGGCATTAATAGGTAAGTCTTCATGATTCAACAATAGAAAAGAAAAAGATCTGTCATTTCAGGATTTGGGCTAATTTATATAACTGAATTCAATTATAAACCACAAATTCTGCTTTTTACAAGAAATTCCTGAAGAACACCAGCAGGTCATCAGTTTATGACCTTACTCTCTCTTGCATTTGCAAAATGTTCACTTCCCACTGGCAAATGAAAACCAAACAATTGGCTGATTTTCCTTAATATTTGACAAGGGAAATCCCTAGTTAAATAACTGAAATTCAACTGAAACGGTGTGCTTAAAAAAAATCTAAACTTTGGCACAACCAGTTAAAAGGGTTAGGGAATAAAGCCTTAGGGTCATTTGTCGCTGCATTTTTTTAATTTTCTCTACTCTTTGACATCAGATATTAAATTTGTTTGATTAGCTGAGACACAAAATCTGTAATGGGGGAAACAATTCATAGCACTATCCCCAAAGCAATTGCAGCTGTAATTGCAGCACAAGCTGGATGTGCAAAGAATTGACACATGGTGGCTGGACATAAATGGATGCCACATGTTTCAGATATTATTTGTAAGAATATCTTCAAAATGATTAAAAATATTCAATTCAACTTCCTGTTACATGTCATTTTGTGTTGGCTAATCACAAAGTGACTAAAAAAAAACAAAACAACAAAAAACAGAAATGGTCCATTTAATTGTTTCTCTCTGCACACGTTAAGTGCGCTCGGGTACCTGTGTACGCCCGCCAATGTGAGGCCAGGTGCAGACTCACATTTTAAAACCAGATTGCCTAGAATGTGGTGTTTTTCTTTATGCATAAACTCAAGATATAAGCATTGAATTAAGTCATCAGAAAAATTGACTATTCCACAACTATGTACCTGTCACTGCAGAGCGACACTTAATTAGCACTGCTGCTGGTGTGCTTTCTCAGGCCATCCTAAGCTACTGTCATCCTCCTGCCAGTTACCGCTCACAATGAAGTCATATCGCTTGCAGTGTTTATGCCCTGTAATCACTTTCTCCTGCACCTGATCTCCTCTTCATAAACTCCGCATGCCGACATTATTGCTGTTATAGTCGGAAGAATGGAGTTATGTATTATGCATTAACAACCATCTCCCAGAAGGGATGGCATGCAGACTTTGATGCCAAGATATACACACACAGTCGTACAAAAATGCAAAAATAAGCACACAGATGTGCTTTTCTGCGCTTTGTTGTCTACCTCACCATCATAATACACTCACACATTCGCACGCTCACACAGGAGCATATGCATCAAAGCGTCGGGGTGTAATAGAGACTGGCTGCACTTTGCCGCGTCTCTCCTTCTCTGACACTAATCAACACCTCTTGTGCAATTAAAAATTCTTCTCCATGTCTTTTGATCTGCTAACTATCTCATTTACATGAGTGGCGCTCAGCAAACTGTCCTGGTGTTGAGGAGGTGCGATAAGGTGTGGCTGGGAGAGAGGAAGAGGCGGATTGGAGCGGAGAGGGAAGAGAAAAGAACGTTTAAGAGGCAAGAGGTGCCTTGGGATTGTGTGCAACAACAAAATTCAGTTGATGGTTGAAAAATGTTCCACCTAAGCTGAATGATTTTAAGCTGTTGGGTAAAAAAATTAAAAGTAGCGGCTCTTCTTCCTGCCCTCTCTTCCCCCTTTTCTCCTCTTGGCTGACTTTGTGCTTCATCGTGGGGCTTCCAAAAAGCATGACTCTCTTTGGCAAGAACTCAGACTGGATGGCATTGAAATGGACTGGGATGATGCATCCAGACGATGGTTAGAGCTGGGCAATAACAAGAGGGTGAAGAGAAAGAGCGAGATAGCCATCGTGTGAGGGAGAAAAGGATGGGGAAGTTGTGGAAACTATTGTAGGTGGTTTCAATCATTTTGATGCCATCTGTTCCACTCCATCTTTCGCACTGACAGTGGATATTTTCCCTGGTGAGACGAGAGGAGTTTGTGTGCGAGTGTGTGCTTACCAGTGAGAGACGGTGAAGGAGGGGAAAGTAAACTGCACACAATATTTATCTTCTGTACACCAAACAACCCAGTCACATAACCAGGTGTCTATCTGTATGTGTTAGTCACAGTTATTAATCCTTTTCTTTTGTATGTAGGCATTCACAAGTGATTAACTTTTGTGAATATCTCCATTATCAAGTAACGTTATAATTAATTTAATACATCAAAATACTGTACAGTTTCATCACAGTTTGCAGCAGAAACCTTCAATGTCTTCCTTGAGCCCCTGGTATTTCTCCAGTTTGTCCTATTCATTTTTCCTGATGTTTCCATCAATGGGGGTGGCTACATCAATCACAACAGACACTGGTGGGGATAGTGGTAGGAGTTCGTCCAGAAGTCGGTGGGCTGCTGGTTCAATTCCCGCCCTGTTTGCCTCTGTTGTTGCGCCATTGGGCAAGAAAACCCTGATTCCTCTAGTGCTCTTCCTGGCAAACCATTAAAAGGATTTTAAACCACTGATATATGAAAATGTTAACCATTTTGAAACTGACTTTATAAAACTACAGTTATGTATTCCATTCTGTTTAACGAACTTATCATAGATACAAAAACATTGTTCGATTACAATCAAGTGATTGCTTCTGTTTTTTGCACTGAGCCTGTTATCAGGCTATACCAATGTCAAGCTATACCAAAGTTTGAAGAGGCCTTAGTTTCAAAGCCATTAAAAGTATCTGTCATGCAGTTCCTGCAGTTTAAGGTCTTTTTAATGAGAATCCAGAAATAAGTGTGAGTTTAGAAGTTCCAGCTTACTGGAGCCTAAACCATCCCCCAACATAGATAGTCATGGCTTGGAGACTAGAAAAGCGCCACCTATCATTAAGGTGACGCTGTTTGAAAAAAAAAGATTGGCATGTTACAAGCAGCAGGATGTCTGCAAAGCAGGAGACAGCTCAACAAATCCATCAATTATTTGTATGCTTCAAGTGTAAAATAGATCCTTAAAACCACTACGACATGTTATTTTTTTTAAATTGCTACAACAATTTTTGCTATGATCACTATGTTGCCATCACCACAGTCAAAACGTATATTTCTTGTGTGGTAAATAAAAGCAGTTTGGCATGAGAATATCAAAGAGTCTGTGTCTGCTCTGCAGAAACAATTTGAAGGACAATTTAGGAGAAGATGCTGTATTTCACTCTAAATGAAGCGGGGCCCATCTGATCGTCAGTTTCTAGACTCATCTAGTGTGGCTTAAGAAGCTGACAGATAATTTTACATTCAAACTCTCTATACTCATGGAATATATTGCACTGGTGTCATCTCTTTTTGTGGTGTGTACTGGTACCCTCTTCCTCTGGGCATTTAACAGTATTTCCTCTGTGCCTAAACATGCATGAAGTTATTATAGAGCTCCCCTCCTCCTCCTGAGCTCTGATGTTCTGTTTCTCATTTGGTCTTTCACCTGGATCATTTTTGCTGCTCTATGCATTAGTTTTTCAATGAGCTCACTCTATTCCCCTTTTCCCATTGTCCTCTCTCCTTCCTCATTACCTGCTTTTCCAGTGTTGTCTTTTACCTTCCCACAATACATCTCTTTTTTTTTTCTTTCCTGGATGAAAGCTCCTGCCAAGAACCCCTTCTTTATGTCACCTTGGTTGTTTCTATAAAAATCCAAGTCCTTAAGATAAAAGGCTCACTGAAAATAATACCCACATTAAAGTTTCCTATTTCACAGCGTTTCAGCTCTAAAGGGGGTCAGTGAATCTGCATGATGTGGCACACTGAATATGAAGACAGAAGCGCCATAGTGTTTTTTCAGCATGTTTGCTCAGTAAACGCAGTGTTATTGGATCTACATGCCTGCGACTGCGACTCAGGCAGGAAGCCAATTGTGGCTTCAGTGCACCACAAAAATGAAATTTGCAGGATAATGGCATAAATTTCAGGGGACTTTAAGCTAAGCAATGATTCCCTGATAAATAAACCTTTTAAATATGTAATATGCCCTTTAGCTAGGATCCAATGAGTATAATATATCAGCTAATTCTTAATCTCATGTTTGTTATTTATTTTGGTAATACCACAATGAAAAAGCTGCTCTTGATGACAGGTGCAAGACTGACAGCATGTAAAAACAACAAAAAAAACCAAACAAAAACAGATCAACAAGCAATATTAAAGTGAATCAAAGCTTTTCACATTCATAATTGCCCTAATTCTTTATAGAATACACTACGCAAGATTCTGAAGACAGTCATCAGAGATTTTGATCCATATTTACACCGAGCGTCCTGTAGTTGCTGAAGTTTTGTTGGATCAGATGAATACACTACGGACATAAAGGGCTCGACATTGTCAGCAACAATGCTCAGCAGGCTCTGGTGTTTAAAAAAAATTCCACAATGGAATTTTTGTGGAATGATACTGAAAGGACCAAAGTGTGCCATGAAAATATTCCTCACACCAATATGGCACCAATACCACCTGGAAAAGTGGAAGCAAGGCAGAATAGATTGATGAAGCCTCATTTTGAGCGTATGATCCAACTGTTGGAGGCAAATTTGAGTCATAACACCTGTTAACGTCCTATTTTGGCAGGATGTTAACAGTTAGGCATTACAGTTAGGAAGCTTGTAATGTCCACTCATTACAAGCTTCAGTGTGTAATGAGTGGACAAGAGTGACCCTGGTGTGGTCTTCTGCTGCTGTAGCTCATCTGCATTAAGGCTCGACATGCACCTTCAAATTTGTTTTCAGTTTACCTTGACTCTTATTAGAGGTTATTTGACATTTCCCTTTAACCTCAATAAAGCATTTAAGTCTTGATGTTTCCCCTCCTTTATGGACCATTCTCTTTAGACGTTGGGGATGGTTTTGTATAAAACTCTTTGCAGATAGCATAGTGTTTTTTAAAAAAAATTTAATTCAGGTGACTGATTTTAATATTTCCTTTTAGATTATATTTGTTCTTCTGAATGGGAAACATGACTATAGTTTTGATAACTGCTATGTTTTAATGTAGGCCAACTTTTTTTATGATAAATACTTTTTTTCCTCTTAAGTTTTATTGACAGAAGCAATTATCACCTCATGGGAGAGCAGAAACCCACGGGGAAGCTAACTTCTTCCATAAATGCTTGAGAAAATTACAAACATCCAAAAACACTGATAAAAGCATATTAGTATCCTAATAAGTCCAATATCTTTAGTACATAGTATGCTTCAGTGAATAAATAAATTCTAGTTGTTTATTTTCCAGAAGAAAAATAACAAAGCCTTTAGTCTGCTGCTATGATATTCATGAAATTGGAAAAAAATGATGAAAATGTACTCACTGGGATCATAAGTGTCAGAGGAAAATTGTATTGGGATTCCCTCCTTTTCTGCAATACGGTGACTTACTTTTATGCAAGCTGTAATCACCTCGACTATGGCTATTAGCAAAGCAGTGCATCAGGTATGGCCTTTACTGCTGTGTGTAAAATAAGACTAGACATCGTTAACGGTTTCAATCCTCCGACCTCCGATGTGCTGCATTTTCTGTAATCACAAAGGCAAACAATAAGCCTGCCTAAAGCTTGGGAGTAGTCTGCAGGGACTGAATCCCACCTAATAGTCTAATTAAAGCCATTGATTGCTTATATAAGCACACTTCGGCAGTGGACATTCCCTGCTTACAATCACCCACAGGAGTAGTAATTAGCACAAATCCTGAGGTATGGTAAACCCAGTAACTGCTTCTCCCACCTCATTAGCTGGGCAGTGGTATGGTTTTGTTTATTGATGCCGTTCCCCCCCCCCCTGTTTGACCTTTCCAAGCGATTCATGTTGTGCTCCATGCACTGTAACTCTCCTGCTACTGTTATTATCGCTCCAGAGCATCTGTGTTCAATCACTGTTTATATCTCTGTACTTTTTTCCCCCCCTCCCCAAACAGCCACAATGCTTCAGATGATTTCAAAAGATTAGCCTGGATGCTCTGATGAATGCCTTTGAGAGCCGTCTGAGTCTGATGGCCTCCAGTGACGTCCTTTGTCAAGATCACTAGAGGTTAGACATTTTACCTCCCCAGGTTTTCTTTGGCATGGTTTTGCATCCCGCTGTTTGTGAGTTTTTATTTTTCAGAAAGAAACAAAGAGAAATAGAAAACTGACTGTTGACAGCATCTCTTCTGGGGTAATATGCTGTCCGTCTGAGCATTCGTATCCGACAGTCAGTTTTATCTTGTGCAATTTATAAGGAGCAGATATACAATATGTATTACTTTTTTAGGTATTCCAACATATGTTACTATTGTCATTATTGCGTGATAAAACAATTTTCTGTGAAATCCAAGCACAATTGAACTGATTCTCAGACCAATAAGATAACTGTTATCACAGACTAGTTTGTGATTTCAATTCCTCTTTAAAAATCTTATTACAACTGCAATAATGTAGCATATACTTAACTAAGTTTGCTTTTAGGAATAATTTGAACTGTAAGAAAATGTAATGAAGAAACATTTTTCATTATGTGTCTGATGATGATTGTGATTCAAGTTCACAATCATCTGAACTCGAATCTAAACAAGGCAAAGGAGTTTATTGTAGATGTCAAGTGAAACACGTTTTAGGTAAAACCTTATTTCCATCATGGGAAGAAGTGGAGGTGATGGAGGAATTTAAATATCTTGGTGCTCAGCTGGACAACAGACTAGACTGGAGTCCTCTGGAATAAGTGACATAGTAGACTGAACTTCTTGAACGAGTTGAGGTCCTCCAGTGTTTGCAGAAAGATGCTACATATTTTTTATAAGTCTGCTGCTGAGCGTATCATCTCTCCTGCCATCATCTGTAGGGGTAGCAGCATCAGAACCAAGAAATTAAAAAGGCTAAACAACCTCATAAAGAAGGCTGGTTCTGTTTGGGGGAATACATCTAGAGATTATGATACACAGAAGGATTCTTCATAAAGTCAAGAAAATTGCAGACAGCCTTAAACATCCTCTATGTGAGAGATTTATTCAGCAAAAGTATCTTCGGTCAGAGGCTTCTACAGAGCCGCTGTATTCCAGACCGCTTCAAGAGATTCTTCCCACACACAGCAATTAACATCTACTACTTCTTGACAACATTCAATTTGGCTTTGGGAACAATAAAGTATTTATGTATCAGATTCAACATGTTTATGAAACTTTTGTGTAAATCCTATAATGTATAGCTGCATTTATTACTAAAGGCTGTCATATAATCAGATTCTCATGAGGGACCATGGCAACTTTATACACACCCACACATTATATATATATATATATATATATATATATATATATATATATATATATATATATATATAAATAAACAATAAAGTATGTGTTTACTTCATAGAGCTTAAATGTGATTGGACTGAATAACCTGTTCACATTTTTATGTAAACACAATGTCTTTTGGACAGGTTCTTGAGACAGCATATGTAATAAATTGGCACCATGGGAATAAACTGAACTAAATAGATTTTTTTAACACACTCACCTGTGTGTTCACTCTCTCTCACCATTTGTTTATAAATATTTATAAATAAATACATAGTTTATTTTGATTCACTTACATGGTTGTATTTTGTTGTATGTGTTTTTAAGAGCAACCACAAGCAGAAAAAAAGATTTATTTTCATAACGCAGCAAAATGGATTTTTCCCTATTCTGAATTTATCTCTTAAAATAAGAAAAGCATGGATTAAGCCTCTGTTAAAAAATAAGAAATCCGCCAAGAAAAAATGCATTCCTTGATGAAATGTGGCGACAAAGGTGAACCAGATTATGGTGATGTCATCGAGGTTGACTGCAGGTCACTGTTTTTTTTGTTTTGTTTTTTTTGCAAGACTGAGCATACAAATACTAATAAACAAACCTTCCTGATTTAATATAACTGGAAGACATCACAAAAGACAATAGTACTGAGAAAAACTCTTCATCGAGAGGTAAAGCTCTGCAAGAGCTACAAGGGCTTTAAAGGCTGGTTGGTATACTTCAGTTTTGATTCGTGACCACTAAAGTAGTTATGCGAATTATAGACCTAATGTAAGTGTCCACAAAAAAACAACTCACACTTTTCATCTCTGTTCTGGCAATAGGGCTCCAAAATACAAAACATGCAAAACATCCGTGGTAGATTTAGTCACTCCTTCACTTCAATACATTTCAAGGAATAATCATTTCGCAGATCCAATTCAGCTCACCTGGTCCAAAAAGAGGTTGCACACTGAAGAGAGATTTTCTTCCTCTTTTTATAGCTCGCATGTCTCCACCCAGAGAGAGCGCGATGGAGAAAGGAGGGAGTTTGTGTACACTGGCAGAGAAAAGACCTGCATTATGGTTGAGCTGGGCACTAAGCTGAACCCAGGTGTTCGCCTCTTTCCAGGTGGCCATGTAATACTCTTGCCGACCCAGATTATGGCAATCATGGAGCTGGCGGAGATGGCTAGCTGCCTACACCAGCGGAGCGGCCGGGTAATATGCCAAGTTGGCAGTGGGCATGCTTGAAAAGCAGGTGGGTAAACAAGTGTAGGGTGCCCAACATTCCTGGAGAGGAAAGATGGTGAAGAACTTTTCATTTTCTTCATTCAAAATCGATGAAAATGTCACAGATGGAGATGCACCGTTAAGAGATTTTGTGGTCGTCTGCTGATTTTGTAAAGCTCTCATCTAATACAAATTTTAGCTGAATAAGATTTGTTTTGATTTCAAGCTGAAAATAAATCGCATTGACAAAAAACGGGGAATGAAATAAGTAGACCTCTAACAGTTAAAGATTATCATTTTCTTGTTTAGCCTCTTTTGTAGCAGACAGAATTTGCCTCTTCAAAAGGGACACAATAAATTAGCTGTAGTGGCCTGAAGGAATGTCCAACATACATCTGTAGAAAAGTACAGTTTCCTTTTGAATACCTTCAGACTTTACTTTTAAACAACTTATCAAATCTGAAGATGATTATTCAGTCTCCTTAAGCTCTGTCACAACTGTCCTACTACGGCGTAATGGTGTCAGTACAACCTGCTAAAACATTTGTATGATATGCTCACCATCTGAAACAGGTTTTAAGATTTTGACGTGCTGATTGCATATCATGGCCAGTCAATTGTAATGATTCTTTGTGCATCTCTTCCTAAAGATGTTGGTTTTAAATAGTTAAGGCATTTTCTCTTTCCTTAGGTTATTAACTGGCCTTTGAAGGGGGCCTATTGTGCATTTCCCAGGCACAATGGTATTCCACAGTACAATCAAGTAGCTATCTTACCTTAAGTTGTTTTAAATATGCTGTATACTGTATATGAAGTATGACTAAAAAGAAATTTGACTTTGTAATTTAAATCCTCAAAATTGGTCACCTGTCTCTTTAAAAACTCCTGCTCTTGTTATGATTACTGAGGTTTTCTACCAGCTGTTTGAATTATATCCATATTTTAATTAATTTATGTTTAGTTGTATTCCATTTATGGATAATTTATTCCTCTTACTCCTTCAAAACAACATCAGCTCTGGTAGTGGTACAATTATGTAAATTTTTCTTTTCTGTGCTTAGTCTGATTTAACTTATTTCCTTTTGGTTTCCTTATTTCTGCTTTACTGTTTGATTATTTTTCATTGCCTCCCTTTTGTGGATAAAATGTGCTGCATCAATTAGGACAGCTCTATTTCTTCATTGATTTTGACTTAGAAACTGGAACAAGCCCAATTTAAAGTGTTTGAGAAAATATTTAACATTCTTTCAATAAAAAAAAAGGATTATTGTAGTGCATATTGTTGTGTTACTGACCTAAAATCCACAAATACATAATCTGCAGAATGTCAGGGTGCCATATTATGTTCACATAATGTCCCCAGTTGGAGATACGATCTTTATAAGCTTATGAAGGCAGAATAATATGCAATCCCTATCTAGCCTGTAGTGTCTGGGCACTGTGTGCTCTACAGTGTAAGTAGCTCGGCTGGCAGGCAGCCACAGACCAATGCTTGTGTTTCTGCTTGCCATCCTCTCATTTGACTGCATGGTAATTACCGTCTCAATGCGGTAAGAAAAAGCAGCTTTTGGTAGGAGGTTTGAAAGAGAAAAGAGAAAAATGTGAGGGTGTGTGGCTTAGCAGCTTAATGAACATGTCAAATATATTTAAACAAATGGATTACCAAATCCGTACACACTCTGCTGGATCATGCAAGCTCCAAAAACACTGTAGTGGCAGTCTGGGAATGAGAATGGAGTGGAAAAACAGGAAAATTGGTGAAATACCAAAAATGACAGTGGGAAAAAAATAACTCTTGTGCCTTAGTGCATATGATGTCAATCAACTCTGTGCTCGCCAAATCAGTCCTGGCTGTCAATCGTTTTTTACATGTCAACCCATATAAAAATAGACAGACCTATGAAACGTTAGTATCCATAAAATAGTTCAGATTTGCAGAACATACATCTCTAAAACACATAAATCAGCGAGATCTATTTGCTAACTTATTTGACATTTATCACATTAACATTATATTCACCAGAATACGTATTTGTTGAAACTTTAGCCAAATATTCACCAGATTTCTGTACCAATGCATGGACTTTTGCTATACCCTTGGGCGAAGGTGTCCTATTAGCTCAAGCTGCTCATACTATTAGACCTCATATGCAATACTAAACATTTGTACAATTCATAACTAAACACTTATCCTGAATGACTGCACATGGATTTTTTTCCCTTCAAGGGTCAGTGAAGAATGTCAATCAGCACATTTGACATTTCCCCATAAACCTCACTTAGGCCGTAGGCAGGTGTCTCCAGTTTTGTTTATAGCCTCGAGGAATGATTATTGCCGGTTGGCTGTCATGAAATAATCCCCTTTCTCATAAGTTTGATAATGTTGCAAACTCTTCCTAGCCAAGTGTAGAGGATTTATTTCTTTCGGAAGGGCTCATGAAAGTACAGTTCAGTTCAAAATGTTGGGCTTATATTGCTACGTTTGCTGATGCATTCTTTATGTATCATGGTAAACCTTTAATTAATTTTAAAAACAAGAACTGGGTGCACCAATTTATTGGAAAAGAGAAAATAACAATGACTCCAAATGCACATCCAAATTGGTTTGAGAATAAATACACAGAAGTCTAATTTCAAAACCTTGTTCAAGGCTGAAAAAAGCTTGCCAGTTTCTTCTTATTATTATTATTATTTTTTTGCAACTTTCTCAAGAAAATTTTAGTAAATATTAGAGGGGTTAAATAAAACCCCTAATAAAATTCAAACTTGTGTATACAGTTCTTGTTTTTAACAATCTATTCAGTTACATGTAGTGCAATCGCTGTTTGCACCAAGGTGATGGCAAAAGCAGGTGAAACTCTTCTTTTCATCTGTAAACCATGAATGCATTACAACTGATATTTTTGTGAAAATCTGTAAATATGATGAGCTTTGGCAAAGAAAAAACACTAGTTTTTCAGGCAAACTTGCTGTTTTTCACCTTAGTTAGTGAAACAGGGGCTCAACCTTGGTATGAGTTTCACGTTTGAATGCAATATGCAAAAACTCAAAATGAGTGAAAACAATTGCTAAAAGCAATGTACTGAATTAAAAGTGCGTGCAAAAATGATGATCAGTATCATTTAAATGCGGCAGCATCACTACATTAGTCATTACATCCTCCTCTCAGCAAGTTAAAAGACAACTGCATGTCAGTGTGGTGATTTGAGGCTGATGGACATGTCTCTGTCTTGTTGTGACACATTACCTCAACAAGATTGTGACTAACCATCATGGATCACTGCAGTGCTAATGTGCCAGCTCCTTGCACAGTGGATGACACTCTTTTCCTAAAGGTGAAAGCCAAATTAAGCCAAATGTGTGGAATTGAACAGGCTCAGCGGCGAAAGCAGGAAAAATACCCCAGCTTCTCATTGCTTATTCTGAATGGTACACAGCCATTATTCTTGCAGTCATTGCTAAGCAAGATGTCAATAAATTATTGAAAAATGTAGACATGGTAAGAGAGATGGATGCATAAGTGAGGGAAAGCGGAAGAGATGACTGTAACCTGAATTCACAGGTTCTAATCCCATCTATGCGGGTCAAAGCTTCATGTTCCTGCAAATGTGACAACCTCTGAGAATGAGCTTCATCGCTGTGCCTTCATTTGTTTCTAATTGGTTGATAATGTACCAGACACCCACATCTGTCTCGACCTTACTTTTTACCTTCCACTTTCTAACTATCTTGTGCAGTGAGCTATAAATCTGTCACAGTCTCTGGAAATGTCTAATCTGTGTCCACTTGCGTGAACATTAAGCAGCACCACGTGCCATTGGGCGAAATGACTGACTGCTTTCTCAGGTCTCTCTGTCTTTCTCTCACCTTCTCGCTGTTGCTGCTCTGTCTGTTTTCTCTCACAGCATTGTACAAATGTTTCTTTTGTCTAAGGACCCATTCCATATGTTTGCAATCACTCCGGCTCCCTTGCCTGCACAGATCATTTAGCAGGCTCCCTCATACATTTCAATTAGACCCAGCTAGCATGGGCATAGACACAGGAAAGCAATATTGATTTCCTGATATCCTGTGAGTGGGACGGCCAAAATTATCGCTTGTACAGGAAGAATATCAAAGATCCATAACAATTTACTTGCATTGGTTACCATATGTGTGATATCCTACCAGGTTGTTGGTGCACAACTAATTAAAACATACAGAACAGATGTATGTCAAGAAATGATACAGCTCTGTCTTCATAATGAGTAATGGTAGCAATAAGGAGAAGCATCTTTGGAAAGTTGTCAAAGGGAGCCGTTAAGTGTCAAAATTCACCAAGCATTGTCTGCATCTTAAAATGTACTTATTATTCCATTATTGTCAGGTTGGCTTGGCTGAATGGCGGTTTCTGAGGGGGAGCAGCCACTGCCTGTTAGCTGTCACTCAGTCTGCACCACCTCATCCATTCTCTTGACACTCTGCCGAGTCCCAGAGAGAGCGATCACTCAAAGTTCAGCGGACAGGAATGTTTCATCAAAGGGCTGGTGAGACTTTGGGATGCTGGGACAAAGAGCTACATTCTACAGCTATATTCCAGCTGGTCTTTAACCTAAGCTGGCAACAGTGGAAGTTTTATGCAGAACAGCTTAATTGACGCTTGGCATATATTCATTTTACACTCGTGGCACTTTATTAAGAAGATCTGGCTCGCACTGGGTTGGAACCTGTGTTGTCTTCAGAAATGCTGATATTCTTTGCAGCATTTTAATCAATATCGATATGATTGATATGAGTTACTGCAGAAAATATGGCTTTCACAACTTGATGTTTTGCTACCTTGAGGTTATGCCACCACCCAGAAGTGCTCTACTGGGTTGATTTAGTTACTATGGAGGCCTCTGAAGTACAGTGAAGTCTTTGTCATGTTGAAATAACATTTTGAGACAATTTTTGGTTTGGCATGATGCATTTTTCTGCATGAAGTAGCAATTAGAAGATGGGTACACTGTGGTCAGTGGGGGTGTTGAGAGAGGTAGAGCGTCCAGCCCGATCCGGTGGGGCATACAATCCATAGACGTGGTTCTCTCTTCTCCCTTTTAGTGCTCATTCTAAGGCTGAGCTGATGTATTTATGCATTTATAGGCTTAGGCTACTGGAAGACAAACTGACCACTTTTTTTTTTTCTTCTGTTCTCCAATTTACATTATTTGCTGTTACTTCAACCGTAATCTTTCTGTTTTCTCTCAGTCTTTTTTGTGTCCATAGAAGCTACATTTGGTCTGGCATTCAGTTTGGCTGTGGTGCCTTCCTGGAAGAGGACATCCACTGAGATAATGCTGCCAACAACTAAACAATCTCTCCCTCCTGCTATTACCATTTTACGTTTCTATTAACATGGAAAATATTCCTACATCAGCTCTTCTGTTTCTTTTTTGTGCATCAAACCACAGTCAGTCATGGAAGACGACAGCTTGCACTGAGCCAGGTTCTGCTGGAGGTTTCCTCCTGTTCAAAAGGGAGTTTTTCCTCACCACTATCACAACATGCATTCTCAGCAGGAGGAATTGTTGTAAAGTCAATGAAACAACACAAATGATTGCTTACTGTCACCACAAGTTCTGTGGTATTTTACTGATGGTGTTCAAAAAGGTTTATGAGTCATTATTGGTGTTTAAATGAGTTGTATATGTGGAGGCCTGCAAAGGCTATACTTTATGTAATATCATACCATATGGAATCCAAAATTTTATTTGGTCATTTTACAACAAAACTAATTCTGCCAGTTAAGAATATGAAGACAGACTACTCATTGTTCACTCCATCACTTTACCCAAAGCTCAGGACGTTTCCCCCTCTCCAGTTTAATTTGTAATGAGAGGTCTGCATACTTGTCCCACTATAGCAACCCCTCTATGATGCATAATTCTTAGACTAGACTAGGGTGTATTTATATTTTCAGTTGGGGTAACGTTGCTCTTCTGATTTTCTTTACATAATTCACTGCTGAGGATGTATCACAGACATCAAATGTGTGCTTTTAAATGTGCTATTTACTCATGTCTTTTACAAAGATCTACTCACAGGTGTTAGTTCAGTCACTGCTGAAGCACAAGTTGAGAAGACTCTGTGACCGAAGCTGCTGCCATCTGCGTCCCAACAGCAAACCTTCCTCAGAGTCGAATGCCTCTCTCTCTGCTATTGTCATTCTAAATGCGACTCATTTTTGGGCATCCAGCACAACTGAAGTACCACAGATTTTATATTACATAGACGGAAGCTTCTGTGGCTCTACATTTAGTACTGATGTACTCATTGGACAGCTCTACTTATAGCACTTGTACAGTTAAAATGATCTACAATGATTACTGAGAGTATTGTTCCTGTTGTTAGGCATACAATATACCTTGATTTTTGAAATTCTACTCATCCATCCATGCGTTTCTGCTTATCTGAGATCAAGTCTTACAGGTAGTCTATCACTAGCAACAATGTCGATCTCATTCAAATAGATTCAAACAGTAAATACAAAGAAATTTAGCAGAAATATTTTCCAAACTCTCTAGAAAGTATCATCACACAAATGTCTATTAGTCAGTAAATGCATGATTATTTATTTATTTATCTATATTTTATCACTGGATGTCAATTATCTATCCATCGATTGTCTACTTATTCTTGCTGGGTCAACGGACTGATACCTATCTCCTGGAGTCATAGGTTGAAGGTTGGAGTACATCCTGGACAGGTTTCCAGATCATCATGGGACAACTATGTCAAGTATAATTTAGAGTAAGTCATATGCAAAGCTATAGATAGAGATTGGGTTGTCATCCAAAGCTCCCTCTATTATTTTGTGAATGAGGCAATAAGACAATGAAGATGTAATAAGAGTAATTGTGAGCAACTCACCAGCATTCAATTCTTCTATGAGGGAAATCCGTGGCTAATTTTGACTAATTGTTCCAATCAACTTCATGGAACGGATTGCCCTCTAGTAAAGAGGGATGTCAAGCCTTGTGGTCTATGCTGAAGGTCGGTTGTGCGGGCAGCATTCATGTAGCCTGATGTTTCTAGTAATTATCTTCATAAAGATGGGAGGCCCTTCAATTACAGTGATGTTTGATTAAACCTAATGGCTCCATTTCTCTACGGGGTGAAATGGATTAAAGAAATCGCATCATGTTCCTCTAGTTGTTTTGGGACACAAGGTGATCTTAGATTAAATGAAACATTTTTTTGAGCAGACCCTGAACATATTAAAGTGATAATCCTCAATGGTTTATACTAAAACATGGAAGCATTACATGTTCTGAATACATC
The DNA here is from genome assembly GCA_903066825.1 of Alfaro cultratus. NCBI lineage: Eukaryota > Metazoa > Chordata > Actinopteri > Cyprinodontiformes > Poeciliidae > Alfaro > Alfaro cultratus. The sequence continues at coordinate 40,284 of CAEFZX010002013.1, read as the reverse complement.
TTGCAGTTTACCTGAATTTTAGGAAACATTTTCTCTCACACAGCTGTAGCTACAAGTAAAAATTCTGCTTCTGTCACAAGATGGTCTCACATGGAGGCAGTGTCGTGCCTCCCAGCGTAATGGCAGTCATAATGGAAAATAAAACTGGCTCTCTGGGGAGTGTGATGGTCAGGCTGGCCATTACAGAGTCACTCAATAGCAGCTGATTGACTCGCTCCCCTGCTCCGATATAAGCCTGTTAAGCTGCTACTCAGTGTCAAAGCAGCGCTCCGCGCACTCGCAGCATCGCTGCTCCGTGCTGTTAAAGGCTACTGGATAAAGTGCTTACCCTGACTTAGTAAAGCGTAAGCAACCAAGGGGCCTCAGTCATGATCTGGGTGGATTTCCATCTAAAACAGCAGGTTGTTTTTTTTGTTTTTTTTAAATCTTCAGCCAGGGTATAAAAGTTGATCCTCCTAATTAGAAAAACGAACAACATCATTAGGACTGATTACTTTGTGAAGTGAATTATAGTTATTGGGTAAAGTCAAAACTTCCCTGACCATCGGTTAAGCTGACATCCTTTAATGATTGCTGGTTCCTAACTTAACACATTTTAAATTGTTAATTGTATACACACAAGATTAGCTGAAGGCTTAGAAAGAAGGCAAGCATCAGCTATTTTTTTTTTTTTTCACTTTTGGAACTTTTTTCACCTTTGGAACCTTCATTCACATTACAACCACAAAGCAATCCCCTAACACACTCCTAAATTAAATCCTGGGCAACAAATTCCCTTAATAACATATTGAATTAGTAAATAGAGTTCATTTGTGTGTAATTTGATCTCAGTATGTATTTAACTGTTCTGTCAAGACTTCTGTTAGAGAATACTGGTAAATAAACCTCATGAAGATCAAGGAACACAGAAGATAGATCATGAATAAAGTTGTCCAGAAGTTTAAAACAGTTAGGTTAGGTCAGTGGTTCCCAATGATTTGCTGGGGCCCCCTATGGATTACAATAACCACCCCCCCCCAAAAAAAAAAAACAAAAAATCAACTGGGCACACACATTCAACCAGACATAAACCTATATACATATTTTGTTTTCAAACTCCACTGAAGTTTATTTCACATTTACTACAAACCATCTTTACAGTGAAACAGTTTTGTGTAACTGTTTGTTTTGTTTTTTTTTGCTTCCTGAACACCCCCTCTGCAATGGCACTGTGCCCCCCTAGAGGGCGCGCCCCAGACTTTGGGAACCACTGTGTTAGGTTACAGCAAAATAACCCAAACTTTGTAACATCTCACAGAGTTCTGTTCAATCATTCAATTCAAAAATGTAAAAAGAATGATAAATACGATTTTTCTCACCAGGGAAAGAGAAGCAAGTTAGAGTTGATGGTCAGGTGGATGAAGCCAAATACAAGGAGGACACATTGTGAAATGAATCCAGTTTGAGGCTTGGAATGGCTTGAGACATAGAGCAAGGGTTTACCTTCCAGCAGGACAATGACAATAAACATAGAATGGAATCATTTGGAGCAAAGTATTTATCGGAAATGTCTTAGCATTTCCCAGTGAAATATGTCCAAGCTTGAGGTTGTAACGGGACAAGCGTGGTGTGTTCATAAGGTGAGTACTTGCTAGAAAATCAATGTGAGATTGATGTTATGTTGCACTGTAAAATTTAAAGGTTTGATCATAAAATGGTGCATACTCTCAGGAGACAGGAATGCTAAAACATTAGAATGGTGCTTGACTTGTACTGAAGGATTGAATGCAGACAGAGTGAACTGTATTGATACTTTCAGAATAAAAGGATAATAATTTTCTTTGGCAGTTTTGCATTGGTACATGGTTTAAATGCCCAAAAGTTGCATTTAAATCATCTGCTTTTGCATTTATTGCACATATTTGTGTCCTTACAGTTGTTACTGTTAGCTAAATAGATTCTGGCCACTGTCTCAGGGGTCTGTCTTGGTGACAAGTTGTTTCTCCCTGCAAAAATTGCTGACTGCAAGCTCTTTCCAAGTAACACACCATCCGCAGCAAAAATCTTGATAACGCGGTGTCTGGAGGTCTATTTCTGAAAATACAACCATGCTGTCAATGCACTAACAATTACATCATATTTTGACTTAACTAGGGTGCACACAATGTCATTTCCAGGGTGTTTTGTGAAAGCTACCTACATTTTTTTCTTTCTTTACATGAGCTCACTGGACTGGCTGCAATCATGACGATGAGCATAAAGTAAAGAGAGCTCTCACTTTTCATGTACAGCACAAAACAATATGTTGACCGACAAAGAGATTTTGGAAATGACTGTTTACAAATACTTTAATGTTAAGTAAAAGCTGCAAAGTGCACAGAAAAAAAGGATAAATCCACATAACACGCAGAGAAAAAAGCAGCACACATTCCATCATTCCCCCACTCCATCCCCTCTCTTCCTTCAACCTCAGGGAATCTGATAACCTCCTGATGTGAAGCCCAGAAACAGTAATGCAATAGCCAGTCAACTCATATTTCCCAAGCGAGACAGCTATGGCTTAAACTTTAGATTCTTTAGCGACCACACCGCTGAGGGTGGAGATGGCTGCAGGGCATCGAGGGAGAGAGACCAGGAGATGGATGGACAGATACAGAGACAAATGGAGACCCATATGTAGACATATAGCCATGCCATTCTTTATTATTTAAAGTCCAACCTAAGTGTAGATCACGTAAGTATAGTTCAATTCGAGTTAAATGAGGACAAAGATTGGAGGAGAATCTTATCAGTTTGAAGCAGGCTGTGCCATGAATCTTACTTATTCTTGCTAAGTGTTGGGCTAGCCCAAAAGCCTGAACTGGCTAATGATACATAATCATATCAGGAAACTGAGCTTGATCTATGAGGGTGGTGCATGAGGTTAGTGAGGGAGAAAGCGCAAAAGAAGTAAAATACAATGAGATAGTGGGATATAGAGAGAGAAAACAGTGAGGAGCAAGGAAATCTAATTTGTGTAACTGCTTCAAGGATGTGATACAGGCTAGAGAAACAAAAATGCATCTGGTTTTTGAAGAAAATGCAGCAGAAGTTGTTGTCCATCATCCACATTTAATTGTCTATAGGAAGCGACAAAGGCCCTATTTAAGCATGTTATCACATTTATTTATTTATTTAGAAAAAACACAAATTTTTCAGCAGATTTTGCATCTCTAGTCAACATGCAAGGTGCCAACAACAAAATGCTAATTTTAGAGGAGGGGAGAGGGGCACAACTGGATTGAGTTTGGGAAAACAATACGACTATGTAAAACCCTACAGCCTAGACTCTTTTAAATACAAACACTATGACTGTTGTAAGGGAATTCTTTGAACAATTTCAGTTTTGCTTGCAAGTTTTTGAACTGCTGTTTCTTTTGGAAGGAGCTGACATGGCTCGGCTATCTGATCTGGCCCTGCTCTTCCATCTTGCATTCCTCTACTGCCTGAGCATCCGCTGATCCTGATTGCTGCTGATCCGGCTTATACATAGCGCATCATTTAATTCACTGCAATAATGACAAAACAAATATAGCAAAATATGATGTCATCCCTTCTCTGCTGTGTCTTTCTGAACCTGTTCACAAACTCACTGCTTATAACTTTCTACAATACGAATTTGGCCACATTTGTAATGCACCTAAAATACACCAGCCTTAATATCCAACTGTGCTAAATAATTAGTTAAATATACTCATCACATTTTTACAATACTTCAGCTGTGAGTCTCTTGCCTCTCTACCAGCATCTCCACCTGGCCATTTTGCTTCTGCCACCTGAAAATCTACATCAATGATAGTTTATGAACTTTTAAACCTTGATTCAAAAACCTAATGGGAGAAACATTGTTAAACGTACTCTCATCACCCTAATATTTATCACAATGCTCAGTCTCATGACAAACATTTCTTTATTCTCTTAGCCTCACCTATGAGTCTCCAGCCTTTACTCCATCTCCTCCAGCCCAAGTTACATCTGTGTCCACTATTTTTGGTCAGAACAAGTGAGTCCTCCACTTCAGTAAAACAGCTGAACATTAATTGTGATAATGTTGGCTAACATTACCACATCATCTCTCTAGTAAGCAGAGACAATCCTGCTGCTTTGGGATCCCGAAGGTCAGATTGATGTCTGGGTTTCTGTCCTTCATCTATTCTATTGCCTTGGTGACCAAAATTCCCATAAGCGGAAAATAATAGATGGGTCGGGATCTGACTGTTAAAAGCTTTTATATCTTATTTGCCAATGACAGATTGTTTAGGCGACTTGTACTAGCTTCAACTTTCACTGTACTCCACTTCCATGAGGTGGTGGTTGCCTTCCAGATGTTTCTGGTTTTGGTTAGAATTACCGAAAGTAATGAAAGGCATATTTTTTAAGCATGTCTCACTGACTCAATCTGTTTCAACCAGGATGGTAGTCTGTCTTAGACAACCCTTGAAATCACCATTTGCAAGCCAAGCTACGCTAAATGTAAACTTCACAATAATGGAGGAGCTGCTTGTGGGCAACATGATCAGAGCGTTTTGAATTTAGTTCCCAAAATTAACTAAGAATTAGAAGAATTTTGATGTTCCTGAGGAATTACTTTTAATATCAGCGATTCACTCCCAACATAATAAAAGTTATTTTGTCCATGACTCATGTGGGACTAATGCAGTGTACAGGCGTCTTTACCACTCTGAGTTTAAATAACATTAGTGCGAAATTTTCTTTCAGCCCACACCAGCCTCTCACTTCATCTGTTCCTCACATAGTCTCAATGTCTAAATGGCCAGTAGTTTCTATATCCAACTGCGTGCCTAATCTCTTCGCTCTAAGTAGATTGTGCTATTGTAATGTGTTCACAGGGTTGTCTCTTTAGTCTTAAATGAAATGGACATATTGACAAGGTAAACTTTTTTTTCCTGACATTGTCCATATATAATTCGGGTAAATAATCCAATTTTGATAAAAGTGCTTTGCAGCTTATTACCGCGAGTAATTTAAATACTTTTGACAGTCTGTGGGAACAAGTGTTTGATATTTTCTGGCAGTGATGTCACACGACAAAGACAAGAAATCTGCTAAAAAGCATACTTACCAAAAATAATGCAACCTAAAAATTGCCATTGTTTTAGGGACTTTTAGACAAATTCCACCAAGAGTCACATACATGTTTCCACCTCAATCATATCTCGTTACAGTTTGAGCCCCAGTAAAATGTGATAGACCACTTCTGAACATATTTGATTGAGTATAAAAGTAAAGTAGGTTAAAATGAAAAACAAACAAATCGCTCCACCACAATTAAGAACTACTTTGTGTAATTCAATCCCTTAAAATTCCAGTAAAATGCAAAAAAAAAGCCCTGAATACATTTATCTATATGCATGAGAGCAGCTCCACAAACTTGCTGCATGCTGCCACATATATATTTAAATTAAGAAGAAAATGTACAAGTTGAACATAACAAAAAGAAAAAAAAATAAATAACTGTGGATGCAAAATACTTGAAAGACAGAACTCTCTCTTGGAAATAAATTGATACACACTGGAGGAGGTCTAAGTAAACAAGCTCCCATTTTCCAATGAGAATAACCAAGAGCGAGCATGTGAAAGCGTGCACGTGAGAGGTTCAACAAAGCCTGGTGGTGAGCAGGAGAAGAGAGCCAGGAGTGTGGGAGGTAAAGCATCACACAATACTTGAGGAAATGCACTGGCAACAAATAAAGGGAACTAAGTGTAATTTACACATGAATAAATATGCTGAAGGCTAAAACTGATCATTAGTGTTCTCTGGGAAAAAAAAATACTTAAGGCCCAGCAATTTGATGAGCGAAATTAAAACACTGAAGGATATTTTTACTGTTAACAATGAGACCGTCTTACTACCTCTTGATTGTCTTTTATTTTTACAAGCATGATGTAATCTCATGTATAAGTAGACCTTTCTCCTCCTCTCTTCTTTTAGCTGCCTTACTGTAAGTTAGAGAAACTATGTATTTTCCCTTCAAAATGTAGCAAGTGTTCTTTGCAGCAAAACCGAGCAGGACCTTAATACTCCTGGGCTCTTGTTTCACAGAGAGCGATGTAAGGCCAGGGAACAAAAGGTTGTCTACCCCGTTGCTGCTGCCGAGGAGCGAAGCAACCCGTCTCTTAATTGGCGCTCTGATCGTGGAGAGATCTGGGCTGCGGGACCTGCTGCTTGCAGAAGCACCATCATCCCGGGTACGCGAGGGAGGGTTACTTCTGTCTGTCTTGATTAATGCCCTCTCTGTCTGACCCCACCCAGGAGCCCTGACAGACACCTTACTGGAAAAAGCAGCAGCACCAATACAAAGCGTGCACACTTCCAAGAGAATCAGGCTTGATTACATGTGGATGGATGGGCTTGGGTATAATAATCAGGCGGGTTTTTTTTGTTTGATTGTTTGTTCGTTTGTTTGTTTTTAAACAAGAAACTTGGTAGAGTCTCTAATTTGAAGGAAGAGCAGCTTTGTTGACTGGTGCAAACAGCACAAGCACAAACACATATATTCTTGTTTACATTCATCATCTTGAAATACTTAAATGAATTACACATAGCCTGAAGTGCACATGTAGTGAAACAAGCCCCTGCACCGCATATTCCCAGTGCAGACTTATTTTGTCACTGGTCAGCACCATGCCTGCGTGTTCTTATTTAATCTTAGGCTCCAGAAATAAATCTGATTCCGACATGCTGAAGCGATGAAGTTTGGTCTTCTGCGAGCATGAGGCTGTGTGAGAGTTGGGTTGTCAGAGGGTGCCCTGTTTCTACAATGGGATGTGAAAGCTATAATTGTGCAGCAAGAGTTACATTGACATTCAATTCACATGCAGCCTGCACTGTACCCCAAGTGTTCCAGACTGCTACTGTACTTAATATTGTCTAGTATACGTCACAATGTACAAAAACGTCTACAGTCTGTGTATTATCACTAGCATTATCATTGCTGATGACAATGAAGGATTGCTTAAATGTAAGGTTTTTCTACTCCACGTAGAGTCGAATTGTACTGTACATGGAGTTAAATGACTTTTTCGTAGATGAGTGAGAAAGTGTTGGGTTCTTGATAAGTCTATAAAGGTCTGCATCTTCAATTATTCAAAAAATATTTTAAACCATGGTTCAAGGATAATTGTCCATCATCATCAGCCCTTCCATCTTTTGTTTCATCCTTCCATCCATTCATTCATGTACCAGACATCATTTCAACACGCGCCTGCTTTGACACATCCATCTTTTAACCTATTCATCCATTCATACACTCAGTCGTCTATGTATGCATCCATCCAGATAAAAAAATGACCAAAACAGCCAATGTCTGAAATTGTCCAGTGCTGAAATGACTCCCTTATTTCAAAAAGTCCAGTAGCCATCAAAGGCTGATAAGAATGAAGCAGTCAAAAGCATAACCTGGAAAAAGTTAATGTCACAAATGGGGAAAAAAATTGGTGCAGCAGAGGTTGCAGGACACAAAATGGAAAAACAATCAGAATCAGAGCTAAAGGATTGTTGTACTAAAGAGTATTGAGTCAGCGATTTACAGATTACAGAAATAAATTGGTCTCTGCATTTAATCCTAAGAACTGAAAAAGCCCACTAGCCTAGTTGGTCAGTTACTAGCAATAGCATTTGGGGCTGAAAGTGGGCCCTCTATATTTATTGGTCAAACAACTTAACAGCTAAAAAGAAACTTTTCTGCAAATCAAAACATATCGCATGTGTAAAGAATCCCTATAATGCCATTAATTACGAGGAATATGACTTTCTTAGTTTAAGGCAAGACAGTATATTAATTTGTGAAGACTATTGTTTCAGAATTTCATCGACCGTAAACACAGCAGATCACGGGTACAAAAATAGAACAGGGGTAGCTTAAAGGAGAGGCTCTGTTCTTTTTTATCTGCAAAGTTACAACTATTACATGAAAAGAGCTCTAGAGTCCTCAAGTATGGTAGAAGAGACTGAATAGGCCTTGAGACATTGACATAATTTGCACTTATTAAACACAACTTACATTCATGTACAGTCAAAGAGCCTTCATTTATTACAGTGTATGCACCTCCGACCCTCTATCCTTTCACTGCTAATTATACAGAAGATGGATTACAACACAGAAACACACACATACTTCTCAGAAATGATGCAGACACATATAATTTGCCTGTTTTGTTTTCATATTCTTATCTTAGAAACAAGTGGTTACTCGTTTTAATCATTTATAAGATTTAGTCTCAATGAAACCCATCTTTAAATTGGGATGGTAGCATGTTCTGAAAACAGAAAGGATAAATATAGTGGAGTTTTAATTGTGATATATATATATATATATATATATATATATATATATATATATATATTACAATTTGTCTTTCATTACATTTATCATATAGACATTTTAATTATTTGCACAAGTCTGATGTAACCTTTAGAAAACTCTTCAAATGCACTCTTGCTGAATGGTGGAAGTTAAATCAAACAGGCAAATTAAAATGCACCCTGGTGTCATGTTGCTTTTGCCAGGCTCTGCTGTTGGCACTCTTTCCTTCCATCCACCACTTCACACCAGCACTGCTCTTCACACTAATCTGGTTATTTGAAAATTACCGGACAAGTGACAGAAAAATGGCGGATGATTGGGGGTAAAACGAAGAGGGGAAATACTTTGTAAATAAAAGGAAATTGTAAAGGGAGTCAAGGACTTGTCTATGAATGTTGGCCACCCTTGAGAAGCTTTCTTTCTCTTTTTTTTTTTTTTTTTTTTTTAACAAATCCTCAAGTCATGTTGCCATGGTTACTATAAAAGGGTGAAGGAGTGGGGTGGATTTGGGATGTGGGGGGAATCAACATACAAAGACCTCATTTGAAACCTTGATGCTGGAAAGCCAGCTATCGTAAGCCCGGTATTTTTGATGCTCAAGGCTAAAATGACATGCAAGATGACTTTGCGTGCAGACTTGTTTATCACTTCCAAAGCAGGGCAGAATGTATAATGTATCATGCTTGCACAGTGCATTGGTTAATTCTTGCCATAACTAGTTTTAGCAAAAAATAAAAATAAAACATTTGACCAAAAGCTGTCTAAGCTAAGCAACATACCAAAAAGTCTGCTCCACTGGAGATATCAAATCAAGAAATGCAAACTTCAAGTGTCTGCCATATTTAGCATTCTTTCTCCTTCTGTCCTCCATCTCTTATTACTCCTCCTTTCCTCCACATACGCCTCCTCTTTTTCTAATCCATCCATCCATCTCCTCCCAGATGAGGTGGTCTGGCCCTGGCCTCGCTATTTCATCCTTCTCTATAATCTCTGCCCCACCCTCCCCATAACACCTGATTTGAACACTTCATGAACTGGAACGTCTCAATGGCTGGTATTCCCCTTCGTGTTTGCCCTATGCGCCGTTCCAAAGCTGCCGTGGCACCTTGAGCACATCATCAGTCTCAATGACCGTGAAGACTGGAGGCATATGCATGTGAGCGCACAATGGCAGACTGAAAAAAAAATTGTGTAGGCTCCCATCCTCTCTCTCCCTTTCACACACACACAAGTGGGCACAAGATTTTGTCTGCGTTGCCACAGGCTCTCTTCGGGTTAGTATCAAAAGTCTAGATCTACTGTAGGCTTGTCACTTAATGACAATGTTCTATTTATCAGAGGGTGATGACTCAGCTATTTACTTTCTGGGTACCAGCCACATACTGGGTGTAGTGTAAATTTGTTTAAATTCTTCATTTGCCTCATCTTCTGCCTGTGGGTCCTCCAGTGTGTGTTTACTGGCTTATTCAAAGTAACAGAAGACATGTAAAAGCTGGATACTCTTTTATATGTTTATTTTGAGCATCACCTTGGGGAAAATACATCAAGTAGATTAAGCATACAGATTAAAATAGCTTGCATAGAGTTTGAATTAGTGTCTCTGCAATAGTCTGAGATATACCACCTCAGGATTTCTCAGTAGTTCAGTCTTGCCAGCGACCTCTGTTCTAATTCACTGGTAAGCCATTCACCACAGACAACAGTCCCCACCGGGCTTAGCGCAGGATGCCTGCCTGTGTTTTTGTCACATTGGGGCGGTTCTGAGTCATTGTTCACTAAGTCCAGCCCTGGTCTGGCCAGGGAAAGTCTGGTGATAGGATGTGCCGGAGAATTCTGCTCGCCTCGTGATCCAAGGCTTGGCCTAATTTGTAATTACCTTCTGCAGTGTTCTGGAAGACTGCAGTTTGTGCCTCTGCAAGATGTGGATTATCTAGCACACAGAGATGGCAGGGTCATGTACACATTCGCGTACACACCCCGCCCATCCCCAGCACCAACACGTTACACACAAACTAAACTTGGAAAGACATTGATAGGTTTTTACAGCCTACTACTTGATTGACTGAGGCATTCATGTCCTTAATTCAATTTTCATGGCATGGTTTTGTTACACTTTTAATCGAATCTCGGAGAGCTATCTGCATTTCCAGCAAAGGAATGTACATGATTGCATTCCATGAAAAGGAACTGGTGAGAATTGAACTTGAAGGCAGGAAATGTTTTGAAATAAACTGTTTGGAATGGATAAAGTCATGCACAAAAATGACTAAAAAGAAAATGTATCAACTGTACATTGCAATCGCATTAATTCTGTAATGTTGCAACCATAGAATTCAATGTACTTCTATGTAATGTGTGATAAAACAACACTAAGTAAAGTGGAAGGAAAATGATCCGTGATTTTGTGCCATGCATTTGTATGTAGTCAATCAGACTTAACACTTTGTAGAACCATCATCTTCGGACAACTACAAACTTACAAATTTACCCATTATTCTTTGCAAAAAAGCTCCAGCTTTGATAACCCTGTTGAAGATAAAATATGAACAACTTTTCATAGTTGTAGAACTGGATTTGATCTAAATCAGCAGTGTCCATCTCGAGTCCAGAGTTTGTGCCCTTCATGATTTGCATGTGTCCTTCCTCCAACACAGGTAAATAATGACTCCAGTCCTAATTATGCTATAAAGTTTTATAGAGTCCTGGTAATGAGCCCAACATCTAAAATGTGCATGATGGCTGTTGGGAATTACCACATTCTTCTAATTTCCAGATGATAGACTGAACTGTGAACCACTGAAATGTGTAAAGCTTTAGAAATCGCTTCATAACTTAAAACGTTAAGCTTCTTCACAACTTTATCCCTGACCTCTGTGTGTTCCTTGGTCTGCATGATGATGCATGGTCACTATTGTTCTCTAAGAAACCTTTGAGAACCTCACAGAAGAGGTATACATTTGTAAAGAGGTTAAATGAGACACAGAATGACATATGGGCTTAAATTCCATTTTAGTGAGATTACTTTCTGTTAGTCCATCTCATAAAATTTAAATAAAATACATTTAAATTTGAGATTGCAGCAAAACAAAATGTGGAACTTTAAAAGTATGAATATGATTGCAATGTACTGTATTGTAAATTTTCTGATAAACCTTCACCTAAGGACCCCACCAGGTGCTACGATGCCAAAAAGAAACACACGAGGAAGTATGGATGAAGTTCTTCTGGTATGTAACAGGTTTTTTTTTTTTTTTCTTGCTATTGTGGAAGAAAGCTGCCCTCAAGAACATGCAGTCAGATTCATTGTATACTTGCATGCTGCATCCAACCTGAGAGCAGACCAACAACCTTACAGATGTATAAAAAAAAGAAAGAAAGTAGGAAAGAGATCAACTCTGCAGCAACCAACATCCTTGAAACTCAACACATATCTCCAGAAAGAGCAAAAAATGAGGTGAAGAAAAGACCATTACTTCCTGACTGGGCCGAATTCACACATAAGAAGGAGTAAGCTGTTTTTTCCTGATTCTGACACACATAATGGCAGAGCAATATCTGACCTACATACAATAGACATGCACACTTAGTGAAAAAGTCAGAAACAGAGTGATCAGAAAGAGAAGATCTCCTGGGGCAACGCAGGAACCAAGGCTGTTGGAATGAGTGGAGGGATTCTGCCATCTGGCTTTGTGTCCCAAAGCTCTTTTGCTGTGTCACAGTATGATCAAAGCTTGTCCAAAGATAAATTGGCTGTGATCAAGAGTGGGGAAAAAACTGGTATGACAAGGGATTATTTTATTCTTATTTCGGCTGTTTGTTTTGGAGTATTTTCCTACATTAACCAGGAGTGAAAAATTGTTTGAAATTTTATCAGCTGTTGCTGTTTGTAAATGCATAATATCAAATTTGGCCAAACCTACAATATTCTCCAGAGTGACAGTAACACAAGACAAGGAATACAACATTTAAATTAAAAAATGTTGTAATGGCTCAACCAGTGTTGGACTTCCCTACAATTGGGTCTATCCACCTTCTCCTAAACTGACCAGTTTAGGACTGACCTACTGAGAAAGGCAGGAGTGATAAACGAGCAACTAGCTCACAAACCATTTGCGGCTTTTCTTCCACTCCTGTGCAGCTCAAGTCAACTTGACTAGTCTGTCATGGTTCTCATTGGAACTGCTATTAGTATTTTATTTTGAGAGATCTTTTATTTTGAAAACTATCAACTACCACGTCCCTTATTTCTTTATTTCCAGTGAAGAAGCTTCACACGTCTGATTTTATGGTCTGTCATTTTGATGTATTTGTCTTTTGTTCTCTCTACTTAAATTTACAGTAAAGTAGAAACATATTTTATTGCATATTTATTTTGACTTAAATATGCAAACAATAGATTTATTTTTTTTAAAAAAGGAAGTACGACAGTTAAAATTAGAAGCGTTTCTGTGACTAAATTTTGCATAGCTTCACTAAATGCAGGTAAATTTTTGAACTACTAAAATAATAATGTTCTTTACAAATGATATAATACTATACAATGTATTATACATTTTAAATACTGAAATGTGTAAATATATGGTAAAGAATGCCTTGTGAATGTCAAATGTTTTCTTTGAATTTTTAATATTTAATATGGTTTAGTGACTACTGAAAAAAAAACAACTTTATATTTTATCAAGTTATTTTTCAGAGAAAATTCAAACTTATTTTTGCGTTAGAGGCACTCAGCATAGGACACAAAGGCAGGACAAGATTGCAGATTTCTGATTCACAGCTTCAGCACATTGAACAATCCACTGTGTTCTGACCTCCAGCCAAGCTCTGGCTACGATTTGAAATATATTTTTGGGAGCGCATGACTAAAAGTGCTGCAGTCGATGCCCAAAATTGCCTTTCAGGAAAGGAATCAAATCCAGGGAAAGAGACATTTTTGAAATGCTTGCAGGTCATAAACATTTTAATTTGTGTTTATTCATATGGCAATTAGATTGCCTGGTCAGTCAATCATTTCTGTGAGCCTCTCTTAATGAATCCAATGTTTAGATCCTGCAATAACTGCTAATAATACCACTCAAGGGCATAATTCAATTGAATTGTGTAATTGGCACTCAGAATGGAGACACCGGGGAGCGGACTCCCGTTGGTGCAAGTTGGAATGATTGTGTGACAGAGTTGGCAGCAGGTTGCCCTTTAGCTGCTGCTTTTTGCCAAGATCCTGTCTGAGCCATGTTCCCTCTAATGGAGGGGATGTCACAACATATAGTTTGGAGCATCATATTTTATTTTAGTCATTCTTTGGTAGACGTGGGCAGATTTTGCAAAGAAAAGGTGTGCAAACTACTAAAAACTGTTGTGGGTATAAAGAAAACAAAGTACTTTTCATCTGACATCACAAGGCTGTGTTTGGCTTTAACAAAGGCTCATTTTGCCAGAGCGTGACACGCAATTATATAATGTAATCTTTTTCTGACTGCACAGCCATGGCATTAGGATTAATTCGCCGCAGACAAAGCAAAGACGTGCCTCTATTCAATAAATGTGAAATGATGTCAGCTTGAGGGGTACCCAATCTGTCTGCATCCTCTCCTAACCTCACAATTATGTTAGGGTTGCTGACACCTCTCAAGAGCGCAGAGGTGACTTTGGACATAGGGAGGTTACGGTGAGAGGTAATTGCCAAAATCCACAGTGGAATAAAATGATCTCTTTCCGACACCAATGGGAGGAAAAGACAAAGAGCCTTATGAATATTTAAATTGCAATTTTCTTCATTTTCTTCAATTGACCTTTTTTTTGCTTTTGCACTACAAGGAGAAACTCTGCACAAGGGTTTCACAACTCCAGTAAGTAGCTCAAGGCAGAAACCAGAATACAATGTCCAAGAAGCACAGAATTTTTATTTTTGCTGAGTTTTAAAGCATCACCATGTTAAAAAGAGAAAAGAGTGACACTCCTTTTTTTCCCCCCAAGTGAAGACTGTCCATGTTTTGGTTCAGTGGGTAACATCAATTCAATTCAACGAGTAATTCTTCTGAAGACCTTAATATTTATTTCTTGTGAGCAACATCACTTTATAGTGGGAAAGGGGTAGCACTGTGTTACCTTAGGCTTCAAACACTTTAGTTTTCTCTGGCATCTCAATAAAACTAATTTATAACCACAGGAACAGCAAGAAAATGTAAGTCTTATTACCAATCATCATACCAGAAAGTGGCCTTTGCCTACATTTCCATGAGGAACTAATTCAGACAAAACTATAAGCCAAGCATCGGCATGACTTAGCTTAAATATTTCTCAGAAACATACAACCAATTTCAGCTCAGGTAATTTAGCCTTCCACTAAAACAATTGAACCTGTTTGAAGTGGGATCCAAGTCTGTAAATTATAGTATAGCCGACCCATGGTATTCACGGGGTTATGGGCCACAATAGCTAATATCCACATATACTTGAGACCCTTCTAAAATACTAACAACTGCCTATATTAACCATTAAATACCAAATATACTTTATCTGACTGCACAGCCATGGCATTAGGATTAATTCATTGTGGTAGTGTAATAATACTACCACAGAATATCTACAGTCTTTCTTGTTATCGCTCTTGGGGGTAAAGCCAATCAGAACCAAGGGAAATGAATGCTACTTTTAGATTGGCTTTGCAAAAGCCAGCCAACAGTGCATCAAGTTGTATTGCACCGAGATATTTCATCTTCCCAAGCTGCCTTTTCTTCTTTTTTTTTGGAATATTTTAAATGTGCTCTATGACAGAAAAATCCTCAAATATGTGAATGTAAGAATTCTGAATCACAAAATACCATAAACCACAAACCAAAACTAAATCAAGTCAGGATTATTAAGAACTATTTTTGCCATCTTTTAAATGAGTTATAGACATACTGTTGCCATCTAAACCTTACATACAGTTTACTTTCAACAGATTATTGTCTGTATGTTGGGATCACTCCAGAACTATTTATGGTTTTACCAGTTTTCTACGTAGAATTGTCTGGAAACCTTGATGCTCACACAAAGAAACTGTTATTTTCTTTTTACAAACAGTTCCAACTCAGCAATTATTTTTGCTTAAACGCAACATTTAAAATAAACCAACTCCAACTAGGCATCTCTTGCTCCTTTTACAAGTCAACTGGCGTTCAGCCTTATCACATTTAGCTCATGTTTGGTGCTGTTTGTCTCCATTCAGACATTGTTTGGTCTAGAACTGTCACATGGGGCCAAATGGGGAGGACATAATGAGCCAACCACCCCCTACAGGACAAACTAATAAAGACGTAGAGATTAAGCAGGATGTTTGTCGTTAAATAACATAATCAAAAAGTAGAAATCTTAACGAAAGCATAATTGAACAACAGTATTGAGCAGCATTTGAGCACTCATATGGAGTTTTTCACATCGTCATAAGGGGCCTCACATTATGTGTCTATGGCAGTCCCTTCACTTAGGTTTATCAGTCCATGGCCTGATAAACCTCCATTGCAAAACCCATACTAAATTTGTTTAAAATATTATATACGCACCAAATGATATGTTTAGTTGTATGTAAATGAAGGAAATTAGGAGCTGTGGAATTACATAAGCCCTACCTTTGCAGAAAATAAACTTCTAAAACCTTAAGTGTTGAACTTAGAGGCCATCATAAAGCAGATGACTCAGATCTGAACTGTACCACTTGCTAATACATGTTTCTACAACTCCAAATCTAAGCATAATTTCCTAATTAGCTATAATACACACATTTTCCTAATTAAACCTGTTGTACTTAGATTGCTCTTAGATTTCAGAGCACTACTATTGTGTGTAATTTGTTTAATCCGTATTATCTCCACCGGTCTCTAATTATAGTGCATGCTCATCATTACTGGAGGATAGCTGATAAGGAACTGGATTAAACCAAATATGCTGAAACCTAAAAAAAAAAAAGTATAAAAAAAACCTAGAGCCAAATAAGAATTCCCTACTACATAAATATTACATTACCACACAGATTGTCATGCAAAACCTTAAAATTCATCTCACTTTCTCTAGATGTAAGAGCTGTCTTATCAACTGCCTATATTAACTATTTTCTTACCATTCTTCCACAAAGACCAGACATGTGAAATGCATGAATAATAATAATCCCAGAAACAGTTTCTACTTCCTGAGAGGTTACCTGCTGCTCTTCCAAAGTTAGCATGAGCCACCTGTCAGTTTAGATTGAAAGCCATATTTTGTTAGGTTTGCAGTAATACCACATTATTTTTTGCTTGTGGATTTGAACAGCACTTCATGAGAAAACTAAGAATATTGTGTCATCACCCTATCCTAATTTAAACTTCACAATTGTTGCAATATGTTTTATTTAGGGCTGTCAGATTACAAAGGACTGAATAAAAAATGTCTGTCAAACTTTTCTGATTGTTATCAGTATTTAAAAAAAAGCATGCATCTTTTTCAACAAAACTTTATGTTGTCATATTTTAACACACTGACACACTGTGGTGAAACTGACAAAATTGTAACATTTTTGCAAGGCAATTCATATTCACAGCTCAGGGCATCTGTTTAACCTTATAAAAGGCGACGCTATGCTTGACGTGACCGGGTTTGGTGGGAAACACAAGCTCATCATCTCAGTGTCACAGCAGCCTTGCTCCGTGTCTAACCCGAGGGAATACTGCACGCTGCCATCAAGTAATGGTCCAGCCAGGCCACGCTGATATGTTTTACCTCCAAGCTCTGAAAATCGGGGGAATCGGGCTCATTTGCAAATGTGCTCGAAATCTTTTGGACCCCAGAGAGAGGACTTTGCCTAGGGCAGCATTTAGTGATCGGCAGCCTCGGCAGTAAAGATAAGAAGGCATCCATTCACAAAATCCAAATCCACTCGGGGGTGGGGGGAAGTGCTTATATCACAGGGTTTGAAGCATCGACATTGCCCTGCATCCATCGCTCCTTTCCTCATGTAAAATATATTTTCTGCCTCACATTTCTGTGTTTACACCATGAATATAAATCAAGTCTAACAGGCTTCATATGGGTGTCTCATAAATGAAACATAGCATGGTGAAATAAACTATCACTCCCACCACACCCCAGACAGCATGGATAACATACTATTGTTATTCAGCTAAAGACAATGTTTTCCTTTCTTAAGGTGTTTTGTGGGAGTGCATAGTCAATCCTTACTGTTGTGGAGGTGTCTTGATATTGAGCAGTTGCAACCTCACCTGGCACCACTTCACCCATCAAGATTCTCTTAGAATGTTAAATGCTGGTTTCAAAAAGATGTAGAGATAATTTCTTTTCAATCCAAGTTTAAATGTTTATTCATGTCTTTAAGTGCGTCTCTTTTTCTCTTTATGTTCTCTCATCTCCCATGGAGAGTACTCCTGGGAAAGTCAGCCCTTCTGTGTTCGGTTGTGCCTCTTTCCTGGATGGAGCTACTGGCAGAGCTATTGCTGCCATTAGTTTTGTTTTCTCTATATCTCACATCTACAGAAAGTATCCCTGGCTCAGTTCTTCTGTGTTTAGCCATGTCTCTTTCCATAACAAAACTTTTATCTGAATAATTAATTGTTTACAATGTCTTTTTTGTCGTTTGTGGGCTACATCATCCCCAAAAATCATCCCAATATCCAGTAAACTTATCCCAAAATATTCCCCTTTCACACCAGTGTCAACAAGCTGTAAAGGAAACTTCTTTCATGTTCATCTCCAGATTTTAGAGTGTGATCCTATTTTTGTGTAGATCAATGGAAAAAAGATTCATTGCCTTTTGTTTTCTTTCACAATTGCTGTTTGTGTTACTGCTGCCTTCGCAACCCTGCCGCCTCATAGGAGGATTTTGCATTTTGAGCACGCTGTTTTGATCATGCCGGCGAGCGTATCATCAGGGCGCCTCAGCATCTTTGATGTATTGCACACCGACTGGAGTGCATGTATTTCCTCCCTGCATGTTTTACCAATCTTGCAGACGTCCAACTGCTATTTCAACATGCCAATGAATCAACTGCCAGAATGCGCTCCCAGGAATACATCTGGGTATTGATGAAGGCATCTTGCAGGAGCAGTTGTCATTTTAAGTGCTGCATTCGAGGCTAAAGATGGACATCACAATGCTTTTACAATCCATCACTTTTAATTAGAGGACTATGGGAGGGGATCATTTCCAAGGTGTGGCTTTGCTTAAAGTGCATTGCACGGATTCCATCAGCAAGCTTGCAGCTATTCTTTGAGCTAATGAGTTGTATCGGCGTAATTCATTACGCAATTTCAAGTGACAGGGGTGAAATAATGATGGGTTGCAGCAGCATTGGAAATGATGCCAAGAGCTTCATAATAGAAGAATCTTTATTGATTCAGATGGGTGTAGGGGAAGGAGGTCGATACAGCTGATACCTCTCAGTTGATCTTAAGAGAGGTGAGGTCCCAAGTGAAAAATGATCCATTAGAGGGGATGTGAAGCAGCTTCGGAGTGCATTAAGTCACTGTTCAAGGCTTTGCCACTGTCCTGTACAGCTTTATGTTGTCTTTTTGTGGCTCGCTCAACAAATTGGAGGCTCAAAAGTTGAATCTTAAATAACTCCGTCAGATAAAGTCCTTGAAATCCTTTCTTTTTTTGCTTTGTTTAGTCGATGTGCACCTCATATTACTTAGCAATCCCTGTATCATAGCAACAAATACCAGGGTTAAGCACCACGTTAGCTTACATCATCTGCGATGAAGGAGGATGGAGAACCGAAGTGAAAACGTAACAAAAACGTAAAGATTTGGTATGTTAATGAGAGAAAGAAACAAACTTTTGCTTATCAGCATGCCACTACCTCATCAGCAAACGTGGACACGTTAGATGCGGTGATGCTTGAAACCATTTTCCCATAAACTCATCTAGTCTTTACAGGGAGACAAACAAGATGAAAGGTCCTCTGGTTCTTAAAAGTGTGTTTTTATGGACTGACTTTGACAGAAAGTTTAACTGACACTGATGGGAGTCAAATGGACTGCGTGTAATTTGATCTATATCCAATATGATTGGAATGGACTGGATTGATTTGAAATTAATCAGATAAAAACAGACTTTTACAAAACATTTTAAGCCTTAGTCCTTTTTGTCTTGTTTACTTTTGTAATGTGACTTTTCTGAATTTGAGATATTTATATAGGCTAAACTGAATGAACAGATGGACAGTATTCTATCACTGTTTCTAAAACCTACTCTTTAAGCAGGTATTTTCACTAGTCTGCTTTACTCACATGAAGGGGCAGACTGGCATACAGGACTACCAGGGATTTTCATGGTGGGTCAATGGTTTTGTTGGCCCGTAGAGAAGCAGTCATGCCCATCCCATAGCAACACAGCATGCTGTTGTTTAGTGGTGCAGCGCGCAGCAGCGGAATGGACCTGTAAATATGTATAGGAGCGCTACACAACCAGCCAGCGGAGGTCAGAAAAACTCGTCCCCTACAGCCCAGTCTACAAAAACAACCTGCCACTATGACATTTATTAAAAATTCAACAGTCAAGAAACAGAAAAGCATCATCTGTCCCTATTAGTGCCCTGTGTGTCTCTTGCATCCACCAGAGAGATAAGTCTGGTTCCAGTGTGTCATGCAGGGCTGACCCAAGGCAGAATGGGTCCCCCTTAGGGTCCTCTCTTCCTGTTCCGAACACCACCAACAATATTTAAATGCAGTTCATCTGGTAAAGAGAGCCAAGATCAATCGGCAGAGCCTAAAAGCAGTCACTAATTAATTAATTCCTGAGAGGTATTTGTGAAGACACCAAGCTTAAGATTAAACTCATAGCGTCAGATGGAAGCTGTGGTAACAATAATCAAGCTACGAATATTATTCTCTACACTTCAACAAAGTAAACTTGTCGATCAAATGTTACATTCAAATTTTAAGCCATTTACAATCTTTTCTCTTAGTCTCTCTCTGTGCTAAATCCATTAAACTTGATAGCATTCTCATTTTCAGTAAACAAATGTTAAAATTTAAGCATTTATGGGAGGCCCCTGAAGGTACGAGGGCCCTATGCAGCTGCTGAGTTTGCTTTGCCTTGGACCAGCTATGTCATCATGTCATACCTATGTTGAATATTACCTGCCAATCACTTATGCTACAAGCAACATTAAATAAAGTTGAGAGTTAAAAAGGAAAGCCATCCAGGAGAGTAGAGTAGCAAGTGCAAAAATGTCTGACATGTTTAGTGATCGTTCCTCTAGTTCTGGGTCTGGTATCTCCTCTAGACATGATGAAAGGTCAGATGACGGAGCTTGCAGCAGCTGAAGTCAAGTTAACATTGTTTTATTTTTCTAAATTCTTATTTTTTTTTCTGTTGTTATGGATGTTGAATATTATTTATGTAGCTCTTTACACTATATAACTATAATTTTTTTTTTGCACATATAGTGTGAGTGATGATGACCCAGATGAGACAACAGAAAGCTGGAGGGCCAAAAGCTTAGATTTTATAGTTATAGTATAGCTATAGGCCTAAATTTAAAATTTCAACCAATACATTAAAAATTTCAACGTCCCTCTCTCCCCATATATATATATCAAACCCTTGAATCTCTTAACTGCAAATATCTTTCTGTGTAGGAGAACAGAAAGTGAAAGAATTAGATGACTAGACTGACTTCTCTCTTTGACCAGGCAGCTTTCCAACAGTGTTTTGATTGGTCAGATCTGGAGGGACCTCAGAACATGAACATGTATCTGTAATCACCAGTGCAACAATAGGTGACTTACAGTGTGCTGCAACATCTGCCTCTTGTGCGCAGTCGACTTGTAAAGGCATTTCCTAGACATTAATCTGAGATTATAGTCAAAATTTGGAAGCAGGACAAGCGAGGGATTACAAACTCCTCTTGTCAGTTTTATTCTGCAAAAATGTGAAGTGATCACACCTAGGGTGCTGTCATCCCTCTAGATCAGTGCACTGAACCACAGCATCTGGAACTAACCGAACAGACTTAAATAATCTTTTAAGGGATGACCTTTATCAAGACACCAATGGATGACAGATTACACTGCACTTAAAGTCCGTTAGGGTCTGTCATTTGTTCTCATTACCAACACATTTTTATCGGAAAGTGTTCCTTGCCTGTAGGCATAATTATTTTCTCATAGTTCTTACACCTGCAGGTACATCTAAATTATATACTCATAGTCTCATAGTATTAATTTAGAATCAACTTTTGGCTGTAAACGCAGCTTTAAATACTCCAGGGCCCTGAGTTTTCTGAGATAAACGAGCTAATTACATCTCATATTAGTTCTGAATCACTAGATAAGCGCAGACTTTATCACTGAACATTACAGAGACTGATGAAATCAAAAAATATGAATGTACACCGACATGCGCATCTCAAAAGGCATGCTTTCATTGCCTTTCAAAAAGTATTCATACTTGCTGAACT
This sequence comes from Alfaro cultratus, assembly GCA_903066825.1. Classification (NCBI taxonomy): domain Eukaryota; kingdom Metazoa; phylum Chordata; class Actinopteri; order Cyprinodontiformes; family Poeciliidae; genus Alfaro; species Alfaro cultratus. The sequence continues at coordinate 18,503 of CAEFZX010002013.1, read as the reverse complement.
TCTCCAAATTTCATCAAATGGCAACAGAGTTTTGCCAATAACCTCATCCACACTGGATGATGAGCACCTGTGATTTTCCATAAACTGTAGTTGGGACAATCACATTTACTGGTTCTCTAAGGATTTGCCATGTATTTAACATCATCCAAAACATGATGTTGCCACTAATTTTAACCTTGCTTTTGGAAAAAGCAAGGTTAAAAGGTTAAAAGTCAAGAGGTTAAAAGTTCACCAAAGTTCCCATGGAACTTTGGTGAACCTCTTGACTGCTTCTCTGATTAATGCTTTTCTGTCTCAGGCTGTCAGTTTACCTCAATTGGCATGTCTTTGTAGGTTGACAGTTATGCTGAAGGCAATTTGTTACTGGGGATTTTATTTAAGAACATCTGACTAGAGGCAGACTGAATGTGAATTCACATCACACTGTATTGATATCCTCATAAAATGCTGAACGTAACCTAATCCAAAGGTGAAAAAGGTCACGGACGTCCCGATAATGTGCGACTGTGAATGCACTACTCACTACCTCTCAACAGTTTTCGCATAACACAATTTAATATGTAAGTCTTTCCTTCCGTCTAATATAAGGAGTCTTGTTTTTTGCTATGCTGTCAAATATTTCTGAGATAAAGTTTTCAAAACACACATTCAATTAAAGGTGAACTACTGTGAACGGGACCCTGTGGATCAGAACTAGAGATAAAGCTTCGCCTTGCCTTGACCTGTGGAAATTAAAGCACTAAACACCCCATGATGATTTGCTCTATTTATTGAAAAAAAACAAGCCCATGAGTCCGGAGTTGAACTCCATCTCCCAGACTTGGTTTTGTTAAATTTGGTTAATTATTGTACAATATTTGCATATCAAAAGCAGGCCTGCGCTAGGCAGTGCTGCACAAAGAACAGGTGAGAGACTATTGATTTAACCTGCTATTGAGCAGTTGCAGGGAGAAAGGTTTCGCTGCAATCTGCTACCCAACTGTGTCTGCTCTCCCCTGTTTCAGTGCACTACTTTTCCAGAAAAATACACTTTAGCAGCAGGAAATAGGTTGTGGCATGAGTGATTCCTGCTCTTATTTCTTCAACTGTCATACCAACAAAAGCAAAACGTAGAAAAAAGAATGACTAATTGTAGGTAAAAGCAGTTCTTTAGCTACTGTCAGAGCGTACAAAAAGGATTGTTTGTCTTAACGCTACTCTGCAAAAGTGCCAGAGTTTCCGGTCATTCAGTCAGCAGTGCTTTTGCCAGATGAATGCTCATTGATGCAATGTGCTGAATGACACTTGAAATCCTCTGTAATTTCAGTGAGTCATTTAATCTACTGTCTGATAAAAGGCATTTTGATTGTGGCATAATTCCAAGTCTTGGGGAAGAAAAAAATTCTCCTGAATTGCTGCTTTTAGGTAATTTAAAATTCCCAGCAAAGTGCGGAAAAATAACATTCGTCTGCATTCAAGAGGTTTGTTCATGAATTGTACAACCCTGCCTTTTTTATGTTTTTTATGCATACCATTTTGAGCTCTGGAAGTAATTTTACTTGTAAGTTGGAACTACACAGTTAGTACAGGAAAACCTTGGACTGCACAGTGGGTCAATACTTTGTTATTTCAAGTTTATACAGTGGACCCCTACCTATTCACAGTTTAGTACCTGAGGATTTGCCTATTTGCAGGTTTTCTCCAAATTATAATCAAAGTGTGTATTTCCAGATTATTATCTATTCTTTTTAATCAAACAATTGTATAAAACAACATTTTGGTTATCGGTTTGTTTTGAAGGGGGTAAAGATGCATGCAGCAGTTCTATTTCTTGTCATGTTCTTTCTCTCCATGTCCTTAATAACTTTGTTTCAAACAAGAAACATACCTGAACAAAATACAACTCCGACACCAGAGAACATGATATAAACATGAAAATAATATTTTCAGGCAGAATTATACCAGAGGCTCAATGATGGCTGCAAGTAGCGCGTTAACATTCAAGTTGGAAAGCGACATGCGTGAAAATATTTAAATATTGATATGTAACGTTGACCCTATGCATTACAAAAGAATACTCATTTTTAAATATCTACTTTCTGTTTAAAAAAATATGTAAAATCAGGTGAACTTTTTAGATGTTCCCTTGAGAAAGCTAAATAGAGAATCTTTGAAGCCAAAAATGAATACGGCCCTCTTGTCAACAAACTGTAAGTGCAAATTCAGGGATTTCTCTGCAAGACAAAAATTGGTTTATGAATGCAAAACACAAAATCTCATTGCAGCTCAGATGATTGTTTCTGTGTTTGTTTTCATCCGTTCAGTCAATCAGATGCCACATTTGTGTCTGATTATACCAAAGGTAATCTCCGAGGAAATATCATGAACCCGCAACATTAAGCCTCTGAGCCTTTGAGCAGCAGGGCACACTTTTTTCCCCCCACAAATATATGTCTGCCCCTTCATGGCTGCCCAGCCGTCACACAGAAGGGCACTGACTGTAGGCAGCTGCATATGAACATAAAACAAACTGCCAAGTGTGATAAGACTGGGAATGAGGCTTCAACACCAATTTTGGTGACTGAAGACAAATGACTGCTGGTCGGCTTGTCGTCGTCGTTTTGTGTAGCCAAGGAAGCCTTCCTTTTGTTTTTTCTCCCTCCGTCTGTAGGAGTGTTATTTATAGTCTGTGTATATGCATGCTGATTTTTGTTCTTTCCAGAAACACGGGCGGATAGTCTGAGCTGAAATATACTTTAAAAATGGCCAACTGTTCCCACATAACAGTCTATGGTTTTATTTATACATCTGCATAAGATTATGCTATGTATGTTTTTACTCCTAAAATACCTAACAAAATGCCCCAAATTTCTCCTAGACCAAGCTTACTTACTGCTTTCTCAAATGTGCAAACAGCAAGACTCAGCAACTTTGGCTTATGAGGATATTTCACATTCTTACACTAACTTCTGTTCCTTTTTTTTTTTTTATCTGCTACAGCGTTAGAGGTCCATTGTAAGGGAGCCCTGGGGGCTGCTGTCCTCTTTGCCACTTGAGCTCGCCTTGTTGTCGACTCAGCGTGTCGGACAGGCTTCCCGGGCAGCTACAATGCCACGGCTGACATGCCGGATGGTTAGAAGCGTATGAGTTTGTGCAGGTGTTATGAGGTCAGTGGTTGCCAGAGGACGGATGCCTGACAGAGGGGGAAAGAAAGCGACATAGCAAGAGGGAGAGAGAGCACACAGTTCCCAGAAATCCCCTGCTGTGCAGCCTGGTGCTCTGCATATTGCCTGATCACAGCTAAGGGAAAGTAGGGCACAACTGTGGGGGAACACAGTCATTGGAAGTTGTTACATAAATTACAAAGGTTTTATTTTAATAACATGGCCAAACATAATATTTTCTGGACATATAGTGATTTCCAGTTACTGTAATACTCTAACCTGCTCCTCGTACCATTAGACGTCTGGAAGGTTGATCTTTTTCTTACACCTTAAAAGGGAGGAACTTTGATTTAGTTCATTCACCCATTGTGTGGTGAGAGCACCAGGGTGCGTTTCTTTAACTCACGACAAATGTTGCCTTCATCATACCCTGGGTGGATTATGCTAAGCAAAAGACTGGACTCCAGTTTGGATCAGCTTTATCAAACGACAATGCTTCAAAATAGACACTGCTCCTTGGAGCATCAGCTGCCAACAAAATGCTACCTGTGTGGTTGATAGAAAACAAGAGTCGCCTGTTTTCTGATGGGCTTCTGGCAATGTGTGTTGGCCTTAATGTGGACAGATACACTATGTCAGCTGTTTAAATTACTGTTAAGAATACTGTATACTGTATTCTTAACAGAATGCTGTTAAGAATACGCCCGTCATGTATAACTTTATGACATATTGACTTTTCAGCCAAATCGGCCCTAACCTGTTCGGGCATGGACTCCACTAAAGCCTTAGAAGTGGGCTGTGGCATCTGCCATGAGTATCTTAACACCATTTGTTTTCAGTACTGAAAAATACAAGGCACTGCCTTCATGAATCAGAGTTGTTGTACGGTACACCCCACAAAGGCTCAATTGAATTGAGATCTGGTAAATTTGAAGGCGAAGTCAACACCACAAAATGGTTGGGTTGAAATGCATGGCCTCTGAAATGATCTAGTATTCCAAGTAGTCTTTTGGGAATGGGATATTGCAAACACTGAAACCACAATGCTGATTAGAATTCAATATACAGTACAGCTATAGTTAATAAATGCAATGGCAGACGTTATTATTCTGATTCTTCTTTAGTATGAGAGAATGTAGAAAAGCCTATTTTCATACATTGGACTGAAACTATTAGCTGTCAAAGCAGGAACAAAGTGAGCCTCATGTGTGGTGAATCTGAAGAAATCCATTGCAGATGTTTCAAACAAAAATCAAAAGCCAGGTTAGCAACAGACCACCAGTTCAAATCTATAAGAAAGCAACAACCAGCAGTTGGAATGTTAACAACCAAAAAGCATACATCTTTGATCAGTAAAGTTGAAACCCAAATAACTGCTTGAGGCATTATTTGATTTAATATATATTCTGAGGGTGATGTTTGCTGCCATTCACAAGCAGACCTGGTCATTTATTGTAGTCCTTGTAGAGTATGGTTGCAGTAATGTCAGTTATTAATGCCACCGTATGACGTTTACATTGTTTTTTCATTTAGACCTAAAATAATGCCATGAATGAATCCTTGTGCAGTACACAGGACCCAGACATGACTCTCACAAAGCACCTCTCATATTCTAATGAACTACAGTAATGAACTGTGTAAAATTATGCATGCGATTAGAGTTTTGTTGAACAAGCCATTTGAGCACTAGCTATAATAGCCCCCAATTTTATGGCTGGATTTACAGGCAGTAATCATCTCAGAGTCCCACGCCAGATCTCATTCTCTGTGACTGGTGTTTGAGAGTGATTATTTTTTTTTGTTAATGCTCCTGTAATTAAATGCATGCTTAGAGTCTCAGAGCGATTACAGTTTCTGACAACTAATTGCTCCAAAGATCAAATCACAGCAAGAATGAGAAGCAAATTTGTAGATTTTCAACGCTACCTTTATTTTCAGCGTTACCTTTTAACATAACATAAAACTGCTTAGATGGCTCTTAATGTTACCATCAGAATATAACCGTGGTACCAACAACAAAAGAAAGTATTTGCCCTATGTGGTTAACTGGAAATGACTTTTTAACCCTTTTCCAGATTGAAAGTCACTATAATGTTCATCAATTGCAGAATTTCTTTTGGCCAGCGGTGCCCAAGTCCAGTCCTCCACACCTGCTATCCAACACATCCAAATCAAATGGCTAAATTCCCTCGTCATGCTGCCATTCATCTCTAACGAGCCTTTCATTTGATTCTGGAGTGTTGGGAAAAGTGACACAACTACAAATTCCTCTGTAGGACAGGACTTGAGAAAAGCTTTAGATCTTATATCTTATGTCATGTTCTCAGATGGGCTCTCTTTAAATAATATCTTGATTCTATAGGTCTGGTAGTAATCAGATGTCAGTGTGGTGACTGAAACTGAGCCACATAAAATGGGCTTAACATTTCATTCATGACCTAACTGTAGGGCCACTACTCTTTTCAACAGAGGCTCAGGTAAGTCTGGAAATGTATATGGGAACAAATACTTTTTTCAATGCACCTGATTCACCACTTGCTGTGTGTTTGAGTTTAAATGTTATTTTCTCCTAGATCCATTTCAGTACAATTATTAACATTTGTGTGAGTGAAGCTGAGTAGAAAAATCACACTCCTGCTGTTCACACTTCTGAGCAATCATGGCTCTGAGCGAGAAACAGCCCGGCCGATTCATGCTGTCATGCAACACCTTATGAACACACTGCCTGCATACAGTATTTGAACGCTTGTATACATCAACTCCACAGACAAATTGTCCGTAACGAAAGCAGTTCAACCCACTTTAGAGCTGAACAACAACAAATAAGGAAAACTTTTGAGGAAACACTCGAAACAGCTAAAGCAGCAAGAAAGACCTCTTCTGAGTGTATCTGAACTGTATGAACAAAAAACAGAGTTAAGGCTTTAAAGCATCCACACTGCTAATTGGTGTTGACAAGTTTTACTGCCTTGGAAAAAAGTTACCTTCTACCACCAAGTTTCTGTTGGTGTGCCGTTGGACATTTTTAGTGCAATAAAAAGTACCAGAGACTCTGTTACTGTGCGGCTCACCTTGATTGTCCTTGATGTCCCATGCTGTTTTAAAGCTCAGTGTCAACCCACCTGGACATCATGTAACAAAGCAATGAGGATACTGACGACATAGCTGTAAATAAAGATTAATTATTAGGCTTTCAAGAGATCAACTGGATCCCTACCCGCGGTGTAGCTTAACTAGAAATCAAAGAATGTATACAGACTGCAAAACCAATGGCAAAGAGTTCCTTGGAAGAAAAATAAAACAAAACCTTGGAATATTTTAAAAATGACTGGAATAATGTGCTTTGAGTAGTCGAAGGCTGAACCAGAATCAGAACAGGGGATTTTGGGGTTTTTATTCAGTATTTCTACACAAATTAGGAAGTAGGAAAATGTTTTTGAGTTAGATTTACAAAGCTGCTGTTCTCATTAGAACTGGTCAAGTTTGTAGAGCTGTGCATGCTTAAGCAGGCCATTCCTCACTGTGCTAAATTGGAGCCTCACAATACCTTTGTGTTTAACAAGTGGACACTACACCACTCTTAAAACCAGGTAATTGGAATAACGTATATGTACTTAACTTGAAGAAATGTTCAGTAATTCATCAATAATTCTGCCAGTGACCGAAACCAAGGCTTGATAAGTTCTGACCGGTGAACCCTCTAAGCTGGCACCAGAAATCCCAAATTTAGTAACAAATGTCTACACTTGCCAGTAAGGGATTGGGGGTTTATATTATAACACAATGTAGCTGAAGCACTAATAATCCAAACTAATTGGATTTCACGTCCATCATGGCACCGCATTGGGTAAAATACCCTTTCATTCAGTTATTTTCTTAGGATCCATGAACCTTCAGTCTGACCCGTTTCCTCTGGTACAAGATAAAACTCGCCTACGCTGCAGGTTTGAAGATAAATTGTACAATTTAAGTTGTTGCAATGTCAACTCAAGTAATGTAAAAACATGAATGAATTAACACACAGAAGTTATTCTTCACCCTGCATGTGGCGAAACCCAACAGAAAAAAAATAATTTCCCATCAAGTATATAAATGAGATTTAATGTTAAGATAAATTGTTTAGGTACAATATTATGCATAAATGTTTCGCTCTGCAAAGCATTAGTTTTAACATATAAACAGTCTATTTATCTAGATGGAGTCAGATGGAAGCTATCTGCTAATGGCCTGTATGTACAACATTGGATTTATTTTATGCACAGAAAAGGATTTTTATGCTTATTTATGTGATAGAAGAACCACTTGGTCCACTCAGGCAAAGTGTTTTCCACTATCCATAAACCAGGATGTTTGTCAAATAAATCAATTCGTAAAAATTTCTTAAAACAAAAGAGAATAAAAATTACAGTCATTTCCTTTGATATATTCAAAACTCTCCTTTAGCTCTCAGAATGTAAGCGTAACAGGGCTTCATGCCGTATAATATCTGGAGTGTGAGCAGCAGTAGCAGTGCATCATGATTAAACAGTCGCGTGGGCAGGAGCGAATGAGCTCCACATTTGTCACCAGAAGAGTTTAACGTCCGTCAGAGCCTGCCAGCGGAGGTGCGTCTGCCACCGAGCGGGAACAGAACAGGCCAGATTGCGTGGTGAGGGAGGCCTTGGCACGTGACCAGGCGAATCAGAAGCACTCCTCTGATCTCCCAATGTGCTGTTGAGCTGCCCTATTCCCTCAATGCAATGCCAAACACCTGCTTGGTCTGATTGTTAGACTCGGAGCTCTGTCATCAGCGTAGGCCGTCCAAACAGTGACACACTCAGCTTTCAGCAGCACAATGATTGATGTCAGACTTTGGGACAATTCAAACCTCTGCAGGAGAGCTATAGCAATAATTTCTGGAAAAATACATATTCTATAAGGGTAGACCCTTATAGAGCCTCGCAGAGAGCAGAGAGCATGGTAGAGAGCATGTATGAGCATTGGCTTCTAATAATAGCCACTCATGTTCAATGAACAGAAAGTTATAGATTGCAGTAATGAAAGTATTTTTGGTTTCATCTCTCATCAGCAAAAAAGTAAAATATGAGCATATGTTGCTGAATGGAAGACTGCCCATTTTGTTTCGCTTTGAGCTGTGTCAACTCTAAATTTAAAACACATTGCTGAGGTAAAAAAATAAATAAAATCTAAGTAACTTTTCTAGTAATTAAGACATTTTAAACTTTTTTGAGGTGCGTGGTTCATATTATAAAAGGAATTACTGGTGAAAATAAAATTACTAGTAGTGAAAAAATATATTCAGCATTGGAGACAAGAAGACATACTGCCTTAGTCGCCTAGATTCAATAAACAAGACGACAAAATTTTCTAATATTCTAAGAAAATGCAGAATCAGTCATTTTTACAACTCTTTAATGAATCAGAATAAAGTGTAAAACATCCCATAGGTTTCATTAGTCTATTTATCAATGTGTTTTTTATTCAAAAGGCTGTCACAATACAACCCTCACATAATGGCAAATTCTCCTTTTTTCCTTTTGTTTTCCCAAATTATTATAGAACATGATTTTAAAACATTTATCATAAGTTAATTATCCAGTTTAGGTTTAACAAGTATTCCACATTTTCTTAGGACTGAATATTCAAGTTGCTGCAACACAAATGATTATAAAGTGGTAAAGACATTTAGTCAGATTAAATGTTTTACATTTTGGATAGAAAATGATCACCGACTATACTCATTTAAAAAATAAATAAGTATGTTATAGTGTAGCGTTAATAATAATTTAACATTACATCTGAGAGCATTTCTGGTACACTGTAGAAAAAGGAACCAGTTACGGACCACTTAAAAAAATATATGGTCTCCATTAGCAGACTCCGCGAAAAATCAAATGCATAAACGCTCCTATTAAAAACAAAACATTTTAAATTATTACTAATCCTTTTCTACATGTATTCTGGCATTTAGTTTCAGTTTCCATCTTCTTTGGAAGGGATCTAGCAGCATTCCACATCTCAACTTCATAATATTTGCCCTCTTGACCCGACATGTGCTCAGTTCGAGAGGGCTCAGGTTCTCAGGACATCTCTTATCCACAGCCGTCGTTACACCACAGATCTATTGTATTTATTTATGCACTCTGGCAAGGCCATTCTGAAACATTCATTTTTCTCTCCGGAGGTCCTTCTTTTGTTGATTTAGAGGTATTATTGGAAAAATCTCTGACCCTCAGCTATCCAGCACACCACTGAAGGTTGTGGAGTAGAACTGACAGCTATTTGGAACTGTTCATCATTACAACTACCTTGGCAAAAGGTCTATAGAGTTTCATCACGCCATAACGCAACACTACAGAATATTTGTCGCAACATATATGGAAAAAGTTTAAAGATGATTTATTGTAATGTCACAAATACCTCACCATTTAACAGCAGTGTGCTCACTTTTGAGAGTCATTGCAAACGCAAACCGTTGAGATTAAAGTGATGTCATATCCGGGGCTTCTAATAATAACTTATGCTTACGCCAACAGACAAAGTCTCACGCTGACAGCGTCACGGTGAAGCTGCATGAGTCAAACTCGATTTTCAAGACAAATATTGTGTTTTAATATTGCTAGAGCTTGTTATAGAAGATATTAAATTCCCAATAAAAGTTTGCAAGCAGGTATCAGTCAGGTCAGAAACTAAATTCAAAATGTTGATGAATACATTCACTCGCATTTGAAAAGACAGATGTGTTTCAGAACAGCACAACATGTGCAGGTACTTTTGAAACCATATATTAGGGGGGAAAATTTGACACAAATGACTAGTATGAGCTTAGTGCTACGTCACTAAATGACAGGAATCCAGCAGGAGCCAAGATGTTAAGTTACTGGAACAGTGAGCAACTTTCGGAGTGAATGACAAAAAGTGCTTAGCAGATAAGTAGGTGATGAAATAAAAGCAAAAGTGACAAGAGATGTTTCAGCTCGACGGTCGAAGGAGCGCTAGACAAAGATGTCTGGATTGAAGAGGAGGGAGGGGGAAAGGTAAGGGCGTATGGGGGGTGGCGACAGATAAATGAGGCCATCTCTAGCTCAGGGAGGAGGAGAGAGTTACTTGCAAGATCCCTCGCGATCTGTACCTGCCAAGTCCCTACCCCAAACAGCTGCTAGAAACTCTGAGGGTGTGTAGCGGCTCACGCCCTCAGCACATCCATCTTTTACTGAGTCTAATTCAGCTGCACCCAGCTCTGCTTGTGCCGTTTGATGCGGCATTTAACTTTAACAGAAACGTGTCATTAGAGGCTTATCAGTCATGAAGTATTAATGGAGGAAACAAAAACTGTTCTCCTGTGATCACCCTTCAGATTTATTCCTGTTAGATGTCTGGTAGCAGACACTTTGGTCGTCTCGTGTCGACGTCGACGCAAACTCTTTCATGATGGTGCTTTGACAAACTTGCGTCTCTTTTGGCTCAGTAGAATTTATTTATTTTTTGCCTCGGGATTCATAGAGGCGTGTAAAACTCCTCACTTGTCATTTGTCTGCACCGTCACTTACAACCTGCCATTCATGGCCACTCGGTAAGAGCTGCACTTACATTGGTGGGTTATGCAAGCGGCTGGTTAGAGCGCTGCCCAGCAATCCTTGTGCAATGATGCAAGGCCGTTAAAAATGTTGTTATTCAAGCAGCATGGGTGTTCTCTTATTCATAAACTGAAAAGTGTTTCAATTAAGTCTTTTTTTTTTTTTTTTTTTGCCTGGCCCACAGCAGTTTGCATGTTTAATAAGATACCTCTGTAGGGAGGATGATGCAAGTTTTCTTAAAAGGTGTTCAGAGAATAGACATTGAGATTTGATCAAATGTATCCATACAGGAGTACATTCACAGCTTTTAATAATAATTTTATTATTTTTGTGATCAAATCTTAATTTGAAACTAAGATAAGTGAGTTGGTCTTTTGTGCCAAATATGATGTAAGGAGCAACTTATTTACCAATGTGATGCAGTTCAGCAGGTATAGCATAAACAATTTTTAAATGATTATTTAACTTTTTTAAAATTGAAACAAGCAATTGAAACCAAACCAAACAAAAAATCTGTCCAACTTTTTGAATGAAAAATCTAGTGGTATTGATCAAATTCTGGGGGATTAAGTTCACTAATCACACCCAGGTCAGATTACTCCCTTAAATGTGGAGTCAGTGAGTAACTTAAGAACTTGCCTGAAAACCTGAATTAGGCTAAAATGTGACAAAAAGCATCACATTGTGCTCTAATTTAGGAAATTCAAGTATGTTAACATGCATCAGTCTGAAAAGGCTTACAAAGGCATTTTACATATCTAGGATCTCATTAAGGACATCTATAAAGCACGTTTTATACGACAAACGTACACTTAATGTGCTAGGAAAGATATCTAAAATTAGAAAAAAAGAACAACCAATGAGGCATATGAAAAACAACAATTCAAGCAAATAATAGGACATACATAGAGATGTAAAACAACCCACAGGAAAAAAAAAAAAGATCTTATAAAGATGCCATAAAAGGAGAGTATGAAAGATGTGACAGACTGATGAACCAAAGATACACCAGGAGTGGATTGACAACTTATCAAGGAGGCCGCAACAAATTGAAACAAGATAACATCTAAAGCTCTGCAGCTTTCAGCTGCCTCACTTTAAGTTTTGATTTTGCTGTAAAAAAGACGGAGGAGTAAAACAAAGGTATTTGCCAAAAAAAGATTTTGATGATCCTACACTTTCGTAGAAATACTGTGCATACTGACATGAACATAGGGGAGCTCTTTTCACATCTCACACAGAACAAACTGGCAGTCAAACACAGTGGTGGTAGTGTGATTGTCTACTGCTGATTTGCTGCTCCAGATAGATGCACGACGGATGGAACCACAAAGTTTGCTCTGTGGCTGATAATCCTGAAAGAGAAAGTTCAGCCGATGTATGACCTTAAGCTCAAGTGCACTTAGGTAATGCAGCAAGATAATGATACCAAAAGGTTGTGTGAGTGACCTAGTCAAAATATGTTCTGAGAACTGATTGAGCATGACATTAAACAGGTCGCTAATGTTTGATGTAGCTAAATTTAAACGTTTCTTAAAGGAACAGTCAATCTGGTCTAAAATTCATCCACAGTGACAACCAGATTTTCAATTTGGGGTGGGGGTAGATTGGATCTGTTCATAAATAGCATCACCACTTAAAGATCACTTGACATAAGAAGTCTGTAAGAACACAAATACTACTTCATGGGACTAAAAATTCAAGAGTGGCATCCTGATGACTTCCAACAACTAACAGGAGCTCAGATTTCCATCATGGGACTCAATGTCAGGATAACTCAGTAATTTATATAACAAGATGAACACTTCCTCCCCAAAAACAAACAGATATTGTGAAAAATGTATCAACTCCTATTTTTTAAAGTGTTTCCTTTTATCTGAAATAGAGAAATATTATTTATTTAAGATGATGAAAAGAATAAACTTGTAGTTAGTGTTTCGAGAACAAACCTAATTAGAACACCTGAATGGCCATATTTCCAAAAATGTTAATGTCTTTCAAGGTTACAACGTAAAACCTATAAACAAGATTAAGAGTATGAGACTGTTCAGTTCTGAAAAACTAATTTAGTTTGACTTGCTCATTTTTTCTGTGTGGCAATCTGTTACATCCTTGATTCTTAATCTGGAACTCAGCAGTTACAAAACTTAGTTTGGAAAATTGGTCTGGAAAATTCATGAAATGTAAAGCTAACTCTGAGAGTTCAATAAAACCTCCATGCATAAGTGGAGAGTAAACTTATTGGAGCTCTCATGAAAAAAAGACACTTTATGCATTATAAAAGGTTAGGGAATTTGAAAGGAAAACTGCTAAGGGTCATTTGTGCAACAATACACCACTAAGCATGAGCTTATGGTATTCAGCACAAGAACAAATGAGTGAAATTTTTTAATGTGGCTCTTAGCAGTCATTAGCTGACAGAAAATTACAAGAGTCTCTACAAGGGATTTCTCAAAACAAAAGGGAGCTGATTGGATGGGCTTGCTACAAAGACCTGAGATCTAACTGTGGTGAAAGAATCTTTATGTAGGAAGGGAACTAATTGCAACCGTGCCACCTTTCATCAGTTTGTGGCCTGTTTGAAATCACATTGTCACACAAAAAGCATGTTAATGATGTGCAGGAAATTAATGGTCTTTAAAGAAGCAGAAAAAAGTTCCCTGCACCTTTATCTTAAACGTCACAAAGGGGAAACAATGTGTGGCTTCATTTTACAAACATGACATAGACTGAAGTCGAAGAATATGCTTTTTTATTTTTTACACTTTCTGGTCAAAAGCAGAACAAAAGTATGACATCCTTTTAACCAAGGAAAAGTGAAAGAGCTTCCAATTTGAACATTAAGATCAATTTATCCATTTTCCTTCACCTTACATACACATGAACAGGTAGAGCAGTAACCTGAGCAAAGATGGTGATATTTTCTTTTATTCTAACTATTCTAGACAGATTTTCTTTATGAGTCGGTCAGAATCAAGCCAGATGTTGTTTTGCTATGAATGACTGAATGTAATGCGAAATGCTCTGAGGGCCTCTGGACTTAATAAAGGGCTGTAGAAGTACAGGCCAGAAAAAATGAAATAAAATAAAGCATAAGTTACTTGGCCTGAATCAAACCAATATCAGTCCAATACGGGGTCATCTTAAGAAGATTGTACAACATGGAAATATAGTGGAGAACCATCAAGATAAAAAAGTTGATTGAAAGAAAATCTTGAATGAAGTGAATGTAACATACTACGGCAAAACTTCAGATTGATGAGGAGCATAAACACACAACAGGAGCAATGGAAACATGGAGTGATTCATTTAAATTTATCCAGTTCCTGTATAATATCCAAATTAAGAAAGGAAGGGTTGATTAAAACCCTGCACATCCTGGGTAATGCTTTCTGTTTGTTATGAGCTGAAGGTGATCCATTTATTTTGAGTATCTGCCCAGACAAAAAATGTCAGCTGGGTAAATAAAATATTAAATGATTTTTGGTAAACAATTAAAGACAATTTGAATGGAAATGTTGCAAAAGCCTATAGAAATGTCCTGGCACATGCATACCATAATCAAGGCTGAAGTGGGACCAATGGAAAGAAGTATGATTGTTTTTTTTTTGTTGTTTTTTTTATGTCGGGCGGTGTATTATAAAGCTCTGAACCATCAGTTCATCTGCATTAAAATCTGCCAAAAACAACCCTATATCTGGATCCTGTCATTGATTTGCATAATTGGAGATTGTGGCTGGGTGCTTGTTATTCATTGACACGACGCTGCAAAGAGGCAGATGGGGAGATGTACTGAACTGACTGTTCCAGTCTCTGTCAGAGAGGGGTGGCTACGTCGTCAAAAAAAAAAAAAAAAAGAGAGAGAGAGAATAAACAGCCATGCAGCCAAATGCTAAGATCATCACAATATCTGAGGCACTTTATTATTATTTTTTTAATATATTTCAGTGTTGAAATCTTTTAAAAAAAAACAAAAAAAAACAACATAAAACCCAACATCTAAGAACAGCTGCAAAAACATCTAAACCAGCCCTGCTTTCCCAAAACAGAATCTAAGACTTTCGAAAACAAGCCGTGTGCGGTTTAGCAACCAGAAGACCTCTAAACAACCTGAAGTACACAGGGCACCGGAGAGAGATGAGGCAGTGCTGACTGACATATCCATCTCCCCTGCTATCTATCTGACTGAAGGAGAGGAGCAAACATGTCCCTCATGCATGAAGAAAAGAGCACAGCTTATTAGTGAGAGGAGACAGAAAGACAAAGAGAGGAAGAGGGCAGATGGCTTCATTCTTGTGAGGGTCTCCGCTGAACGTATGTTGGGATTAAATTTTTGACTTCGAGACATCTACATATGACATTTTTCAGGCATTTAAATAATGTTTTCTGAGATTCCTACAAATTTCGTTTCTATACTAAACATTTGCTGGGTTTCCAGCTCTTTAAAATTGCTTTAAAATAGAAGCAGTATGTTTCACCATAAATTGAGGGTCAATATTTTAACAATGGGCAGGCTTTAAACAAGCAATGTGAGAAAAAGAGAGAGAAAGAAAGACACAGGAAAGAAGGAAGGAAGGAAGGAAGGAAGGAAGGAACTTAGTAAGGTAGACAACTTTCAAGGTAGGACATAAAATAAGAAATAAAGGAAACGGGCAAGAGTTCAAGGAGTCATAAAAAGCATGAAATGATACAGTGAAGAAAAGAAAAGAAGGAAGAGTGCAATAAATTAAAGTAAGGCAAAAAAAAAAGGAAGGACAAAATGAAAGAATTAAAGAGACAAAGAAAGAATTTTGGACATGGAAGAGGAAGAAAGGAAGGATGACTAGAGGAAAAGACACCAAAAACGTATTGACAGAAAGTGTAGTTTTTGTTTTTTTTAACTATTTCTAGAAGTAGTAGAGAACCAAATGGAAGCTATAAGTTCTTGTAACAAAACTAAACCTTGTCAAGGTATTCCTATTGGAGGCTGCCATGCACAATTACAAGTACACTTGGTTCAGAATGAATTGATTTTCTAACGGGCTCGTATTTGAACTGGAAAAGGAAGCTAGAGCATTTTTTGAGAAATCTTACAGATGCGTAGTGAGAGCACAGTTTCCTCTGAGAAAACTGTGGTTTGAGGTTGGCTCAAACCAGAAGGCTCAAACCTGGAGCCTTCTGGTAATGAGACAACAGTTTACAAGCAAAGCCAATCAAATCTGAGGTTATATGTTATTAACCATGATCTAATCTTAATTTTTATCAATAATTTGTACGTTTAAATGAAACCAATATCCATATTAATCTCTTCAAGGATGATTTCAAAACCATACCGCATTTGCGTTCAGAAAATAATAAAAAATAAATAAAATTCTGGAAGTTATTCAAGGAATGGATCTTCAATTTTACACTCACTATTAGATTACACACCATTAGATTTTAATAAGCAAATTGTCAAACAGTGATATTGACCTGCTGCACAGAAAGGCGAGACGTAGAACTCAATGAAAACTTAACTCTGTGTGTGGGCAGAGATCCAGTCAGTGTAATATAATCACCAGAGAATGTTGTCTTGATGGTAGCTGCAGTCTGCATACTTTGACACCTGACAATTTCTCTGTTTATCCACCAAAAATCAAAAATTCTTAAAGACAGATATGTGGTTCACCTCTATGTAGAGGAAATGTGTCAAAAACACAAACACTTAAAAGTGATGCAAAAATAGGCTTTCTGACGGAGCTATTGCTGCCATCAATTTCCAATTGACTTTGGATGTATTCGTTGATCGTATTTCCATAGGAACTGCTCTTGGCTCAGTGCCGATCTTTTGTAGCTGCATTTCCCTCCATTGACAAAAGTTTTGTGTGCTCTTTGTCTTTCCCATAGAAAGTACTCCTAGCCCAGCCCCAATGTGTTGGTTGGTTCTTTTCTGAACAGAACTGTTGACGTGGCTATTGCAGACATTAACTTTGTGTCTGTTTAATTTCTCCATTGAAAGTAATCCTGAGTTAATGCTTTGTGTTTCTCTGTCTTATTGAATTGAGAGTCAAAGTAATGTTTCTCAAATTAATATTTTGAGATGTTGTTTACCAAAGTGCAAACTAATCAATATTCACAAATGTAGAATGGTAAACTGATAATTAATGAATCTCTCCAGGGTCTTTTATTAGTTTTGCTTGCTTGAATTTTATTATATTTTTAAAGGATTTTCTTGGCTCTACTGGTCATTATTTGACTGAGTGAACAGGAAAGCAGGTTGTGAGAGAAGGGGAAGATATTTGGCAAAGGTCAGAAGGCCAGAATGCGAACTTGTGATGACCGGGTCGAGGTTGTGCGATATAACCCTGCTCCACCACAGCACCCAATTTGCTTGAAGTTTGAAATTATTAAATGAGTTATGCAAAGCGGGACATACACAAAGACAGTAAATTTGGTTCAAACTCTGAAACCGTAAATATTCTGCAAACTTTTACTGCACTTAGGAGCCAAGGTAAGATGTATGAAATAAACAAAGAGTCACATTTTTCCAAGTGTAATTATTTTCTATCATCTCTGAAGGGAATGAATGATAAGAAGGAGCTAATATGATGTTACAGAAAGAGCCTCCAGTGCTGTTTACTTAGAAAAATGGCTTCTCCCAAGTGCATGGAAGCCCTCCAATCAAACACAATGATGCAACTAAAGTGAGCAGTAAATGTCAGTTTGTGGTGCAGCATTAACTTCTTATTACTGCACAGTCATTTTCATGATGGCATTTTTTGAAATATAATTGCCGCAAACTGCATGGTGAACTCACAAGGAGAAAATGGTATGTGGTCCAAAGTACAGATTGCAGTTCTGCAGAATTACTTTGACTGTAAAGGTTACTTTAAATTTCAGAAAAGTTGAGGCACTAACAGTGATTTATCAAACATGTCTTCCCTGCCAACAAAACACTCAGAGCCACAGCTCTTGTGAGCGTCAACATTTTTACCTGGAGATGGGTAAACCACGTAAATTTATCGCTCCTCACTCCGTACCTCAACATAACATTTTACACGGAGCCGTACTAAAATGTGTGTTTATGAACAGATCTGTCAATACATCTGACCTATTACCTGCAAGGGCTTGTCATGGGTACTATTTCAGGTTTACAGCCTTGCAGCATGAGAGCTGTAGTATTGATTGCTCACCTTTAGGAACACATCTGACGTAAGGACAAGAAGGAAGGAAGAAAGAAGGCAGATGAAGAGCCTGTTTTTTTTTTTTTTTTACCCCCAGAACACAGGGTTTCAACTGTTGGGGTTTGCAAAAGAATGCACCAATAACTTACCTTTGTAAGTGGAAAGACATCATTTTCACTATCATTTAAGTTACTGTCTTTTCTAGCCTACACAAAGTTACCACATTCCTGCAAGAAAGAAAACCATACATAGCTGAGTGATGTTCAAGGTTGTTTTATGTGCTTTACACAAAAGGCATCCATCACTACAGCTTGACAGTTTGGCTGTCAGAAACTTCACAAGTAAAAAAAAAAAAAAAAAAAGGCAGCTGTGAAAAGAGATTCTTACCGTCTGTGTCGAGAGGTGCATAGTAACTAGTTACATTTACTCCGATGGCATCGTTGTAAGACATTAAATTAGACATCAGCAGTTACTCAGTAGCAACCTTTTTTTTTTTTTTTTTTTTTTTTTTTCCCACCAGGGGGCGTTTTGTGGGCTCTAGTGTCCCTTATTTTAACAGTAGGCCGACAGGACGGGGGGAAGGAGAGGGGGGAAGACATGCGGCAAATGTCGTCGGGTCCGGGAGTCGAACCCCCGACAGC